>RJWK010036531.1:0-14438 GCA_004363435.1 Platanista minor | reverse complement strand
GAAGCCCGGGATTGTTTCTTTAATTTCTCTTTCTGATCTTTCGTTGTTAGTGTATAGGAATGCAAGAGATATCTGTGCATTAATTTTGTATCCTGAAATTTTACCAAGTCATTGATTAGCTCTAGTAGTTTTCTGGTGGCATCTTTAGGATTTTCTATGTACAGTATCATGTCATCTGAAAACAGTGACAGTTCTACTTCTTTTCTAATTTGTATTCCTTTTATTTCCTTTTCTTCTCTGATTGCCATGGCTAGGACTTCCAAAACTATGTTGAATAATAGTGGTGAGAGTGGACATCCTTTTCTTGTTCCTGATCTTAGAGGAAATGCTTTCAGTTTTCACCTTTGAGAATGATGTTTGCTGTGGGTTTGCCATTTATGGCCTTTATTATGTTGAGGTAGGTTCCCTCTATGCCCACTTCCTGGAGAGTTTTTATCATAAATGGGTGTTGAATTTTGTCAGAAGCTTTTTCTGCATCTACTGAGATGATCATATGGTTTTTAATCTTCAATTTGTTAATATGGTATATCACATTGATTAATTTCTGTATATTGAAGAATCCTTGCATCCCTGGGATAAGTCCCACTTGATCATGGTGTATGATCCTTTTAATATGTTGTTGGATTCTGTTTACTAGTATTTTGTTAAGTTTTTTTGCATCTATATTCATCAGTGATATTGGTCTATAATTTTCTTTTTTTGGAGTATCTTCATCTGGTTTTGGTATCAGGGTGATGGTGGCCTCGTAGAATGAGTTTAGGAGTGTTGCTTCCTCTGCAATTTTTTGGAAGAGTTTGAGAAGTTTGGGTGTTAGCTCGTCTCTAAATGTTTGATAGAATTCTCCTGTGAAGGCATCTGGTCCTGGACTTTTGTTTGTTGGAAGATTTTTACTCACAGTTTCAATTTCACTACTTGTGATTAGAGACACAAAAGACCCCGAATATCCAAAGTAATCTTGAAGGGGGAAAAACAGAGCTGGAGGAATCAGACTCCCTGACTTCACACTATACCACAAAGCTACAGTAATCAAGACAAAATGGTACTGGCACAAAAACAGAAATATAGATAAATGGTACAGGATAGAAAGCCCAGAGATAAACCCACACACATATAGTCAACTAATGTATAACAAAGGAGGCAAGGACATACAATGGAGAAAAGACAATCTCTTCAATAAGTGGTGCTGGGGAAACTGGACAGCTACATGTAAAAGAATGAAGTTAGAACACTCCCTAACACCATACACAAAAATAAACTCAAAATGGATTAAAGACCTAAATGTAAGACCAGACATTATAAAACTCTTGGAGGAAAACGTAGGAAGAACACTCTATGACATAAATCACAGCAAGATCTTTTTTGACCCACCTCCTAGAGTAATGGAAATAAAAACAAAAATAAACAAAGGGGACCTAATGAAGCCTAAAAGCTTTTGCACAGCAAAGGCAACTATAAACAAGATGAAAAGACAACCGTCAGGATGGGAGAAAATATTTGCAAACGAAGCAACTGACAAAGGATTAATCTCTGAAATATACAAGCAGCTTATGCAGCTCAATATCAAAAAAACAAACAACCCAATCAAAAAATGGGCAGAAGACCTAAATAGACATTTCTCCAAAGAAGATATATAGATTGCCAACAAACACATGAAAGGATGCTCAACATCACTAATCATTAGAGAAATGCAAATCAAAACTACAATGAGGTATCACCTCACACCGGTTAGAATGGGCATCATCAGAAAATCTACAAACAACAAATGCTGGAGAGGGTGTGGAGAAAAGGGAACCCCCTTGCACTGTTGGTGGGAATATAAATTGATATAGCCACTATGGAGAACAGTATGTAGGTTCCTTAAAAAACTAAAAATAGAATTACCATATGACCCAGCAATCCCACTACTGGGCATATGCCCAGAGAAAACCATAATTCAGAAAGACACATGTGCCCCAATATAATAAGTAATAATGGAATATTACTCAGCCATAATAAGGAACGAAATTGGGTCATTTGTAGAGACATGGATGGGCCTAGACAGTGTCACACAGAGTGAAGTCAGAAAGAGCAAAACAAATATCATATATTAACGCATATAGGTGGAATCTAAAAAAAATGGTACAGATGAACTGGTTTGCAAGGCAGAAATAGAGACACAGATCTAGAGGACAAACGTATGGACACCAGGGGGGTAAGCAGGGGTGGAGGTGCTGGTGGTGGGATGGATTGGGAGATTGGGATTGACATATATACACAAACATGTATAAAATAGATAACTAATAAGAACATGCTGTAAAAAAAAATAAAAAGGATAAAAATAAAAAGGAACATATAATTCACTCTGCTGCTCAAAACCTTGCAGAAGCCTCCCTCCTGTCACAGGAAGAAGTTTTTAGTTGCTTACATTGTTCACATTGGTGGTTCTCAATCCTGGCTGCATAACAGAATCTCATGGGGCTCTTTTGAAACCTACCCATGCTAAGGTCCTATCCCAACCCAATAACATCAGGGCTGGCAGCATAAAGCTGGGGCTTTCCAGGTGATTCTAACGTGCAGTCACTGTTCAGAACCTTTGCTTGTACCCAACACGTACACTCTCTACCTCTCTGACTTCTACAACTTTTCCCTAGCTCATTTCAGTCAGCCACGCTGGTCTTCCAACCCATCTATCACACTCCCTGCTCAAGGTCTGTATATCTACTATTCTCTCTGCCTGAAATGTTTTTCTCCTAGACAGCCACAGGCTTGCTCCCTCCCCTCCCACAGGCCTTTGCTCAAATTTGTCTTTGCATTGAAGTCTCCTGTCTCCCCTATTTAAAGCCATATCCTCCTCCACCCTGCTCTGACACTCCCTGTCTCCCCTCCCTGCTTCATTTTGATCAGTAGCTTTTATCGCCATCTGACGTAGCTTATGCACTTCATACACTCTCTCTTCTCCCTATCTCCACACTCCCCAAAACTAAGTTCTGTGAGCAGGGATTTTGTCTATTCTGTTCACTGCTATATTCCCAGGACCTAGGATCATGCCTGGCACTTATTTGGCACGCTATGCGTATTTGTTGAATCAATTAAGAGAGAGAGAAAATAAAATGCCCTATATAGGAACCCTATGTGTGACATATTTTACAGTTAACCATTACTACAACCCTAGAAAATAGATATTGGTAATTTTTTCACAGCTTCCCTCCTTCTAAGGTCACATCCCTATAATATGGTATAGAAGAGATACTTCATTGGACTACCATGTATTTTGCTCCTTGTTGCCACCTGAAACTCCAAATTTATTGTCATTGTCACATGATGCTCTTAAGTTCCACACAAGTATCAGGAAGAAGTGACTATGGGGTAGGCTGCACTTCCTATGCTGGCTTTTTCTTCCCCACTGACTCACTTACATGTAAGAACAGACAGGTCAGACTTCAGTGAAGTCTTGGGGAAGGAGAGGGTATTTACATCAAAGAAATGCAAACAGAGACTTAAATACCAGACATCTCTTTTCCTTAAAGTTCCTTGTGTTTCACCCTACAGTTCCCACTGGCTAGCTTTCTCCCCAGGCTCCGGCCTTGTTCTCTCACCTTTTTTCTTCTCTTCCCTCCCTCATGTTCTCCCTCATCTCTAATCTGTTTACCTCTCCATTAAGCACAGTTTAGGTAAAATTTCCCCTTTCAGTACATGCTCTGAGATCCCACTTGCACCAATTATTGTTAATGTATTTTCCGAAATGAAAACACCTCTCCCCCACCTTGGGAAGAACAATGGTGAAGGCTGTAGAAATCATTTCTCTCCATTAAACATTTTTATATATAAAGAAGGGAAAGAAAGAGGTTAAGGACTCATCCAAGGTAAAATATCCAGTAATCAGGATTCAAACCTAGATCGTCTGTGATACCTGTATTTCTTAGTGTTGATGACAAAAGAATACTGTGTTAGGCAAAGATTAGTGTAACCATTTCACAGAGGAAGATACCATCTCACAGCAGTACTACCCTGTTCATTCAGCCTTGTTTATAAATGTGGGTCAACCCATTATACTTGTCTTTTCATTACACTGTAATAATAGCTGTAATACCTTACGTTGAGAAACCATAAGTTTGGTTAATATAATTAATAGAACTGTATTAGTTAATATAACTAATACATCTGTAATATTTTATTTTGAGGAACTAAAAGTTTAGGGAGATATGTAATTATAGCCAACGATTATATGATATTTACTAGGTATTAAGCACTCTTCTAAGCATTCAACATGTGTTAGCATATATAACTCATATAATCTTTGTGATGACTCTAATAATAATGATGATTATCCCCACTTGACAGTCAAGGTCACACAGCTAATTAGTGATAGAGCTGGGATTTTAAACCAAATAGCCAGGCTCCAGAGTGTTTGCTCTTAATCTCTCTGCAGTATAAGGAAACCATCCCTACATTCTGACTCCACCCACACATGTTATTCTACATGCTTTATATATGTTAAAGTTCTCACTTAATCCTTACAAAGTCCAGTGAGGTGGGTACTCTTACCCACATTTTACAAATATGGAAACTAAGGTTCATAGTTAAATTATTCATATAATATCACAGAGCAAATAAAGGGTAGGGCCAAGATTTGAATCCATGTCTTATTTACTATACCATATTCTCTTTTAGAATATATAGTACATATATGAATGTACTTATACAAATACATACACACCACATGGAATCTAAGTTCTCAATGAGCTTACGTTAAGAAAAAAGACAAACATATGAACTTCTGATTTTATTTTTGACTAAAAAAATATGATTGGAACCATGTTTTTCCCTTGACCTTGAGGGCAAAGATGACGTCCTATTTTTTTTTTAATAATGTGCTTTTTTTTTTTTTTTTTGGTCACACAGCGCAGCATGTGGGATCTTCCCTGACCAGGGATTGAACCCAAACTCCCTGCAGTGGAAGTGCAGAGTCTTAACCACTGGATCTCCAGAGAAGTCCTGATGTCCTATTTTTGTCTGTATCCCTAACACTAAGCACAGTGTAAACGAGTGAAAAAGAAATGTTCATGCCAATGAATAGGAATTTACTTCTTAAATCATGAATATTGGAATATGATGGACTCCTCTAAAAATGACTTTTTAATGCTTTCAGTGTGATGCAAATTGGAAGTGACCATAAGTATAAGAGATAGTGTAGTATTTGGCAGATGTTTAGCTTCAGAAATGAATTAGATTTAGTTATTCAGTATAGTTCATGGGATTCAGCCGAATGGTAAGTCTGAAGTAAAACAGGCTCTGAATATGGAGAATTTGGTTATAGAAACTGCTCTTTGGGTTATGGAGAAAACTGTCATAGTCAACAGATACTTTAAGATTCTGTGGGTGATTTACAAAAGAAAGGGGATAATAAAACGGTCTTTGAACAAAAGGTAATTTCAACCTGGAAAGAGTGCCTGGAAAATATTCTTTGAAGGAGAATAAGGGCAACGTACCTAGATGGGTTTCTACACTGGACCATGCTGGGAAGGAGCTAGAATGGGGTGGTAGGAACTGTGGTCAGCAGAATAATGGCCCCCAAATATGTCCATGTCCTAATCCCCAGAACCTCTGGATATGTTACCTTACATGGCAAAAGGACTTTACAGGTGTGATTAAGTTAAAGATCTTGAGGTGGTGAGATCATCTTGGATTATCCAGGTGGGCCCAATGTGATCAAAGCGTCCTTGTAAGTGAAAGAGGGAGGCAGGAGAGTCAGACTTAGAGAAAGAGACGTGATATAACAGAAGCACGGATTGGAGTGGTGTGCTTTGAAGAGAGAGGAGAGGACCACAGGCCAAGGAATGCAGGCAGCCTCTAGAAGCTAGAAGAGAAAACAAAGTGGTTTTTCCTCTAGAGCCTCCAGATGCAACACAGCCCTGTCTATACCTTGCTTTTAATCCAATTAGACCCATTTTGGATTTCTACCCCCCAGAACTATAAGATAATAAATTTGTATTGTTTTAAGCCATTAATTATGAGGCAGTTTGTTACAGCAGTGATAGGAAACTGATAGAGAATCCAAGCCAAGCCAAGAAGCCAAGTTATAAGGTTAATAAATCTGACTATGTAAAATTTCCATATATCCAAAATAAAAAACAAATGACAGACTCAGAAAGATACCTGCGACAAATATGACAGACATAGAAGGAATCATCTTAGTATCGAAAAAGAGCTCTATCGAATTAGAAAATTTCCTAATGGAAAAGTGGACAAAGGACATAAATAGATAATAACTAGGAAGAATGCAAATGGCAACAAGCATATGTTTTTTAAAAATTATCTCATTTTAAATGAAGAAATGCAAATTAAAACACAACCAAGATACCATTTTAAATTGACAAAACTGGAACAGACTTTTTTTTAAACTCATATTCAGAGTTAGCAAGAATTCCACCAGACTGGCAGTCATAGCCACTGCTGGTAAAAATGTTTATTTATTAGTACTTTATGAAAAAAATTGCTAATATGTATTAAAAGGTATAAAAATGTTTACCTTTTTGCTCCAGTGGTTCTACGTATAGGGATTGGCTGGTTTTTCTCCTTCTGTCCCTCCATGTCACCACTCCACCCTTTTTGGTCCTACTCTATGTTGTCTAGGGAAAGATCCCTGAGCTCCCTTGTTTTCTAGCTTCTACTTGGGTTTAGCCAGTGAAAGCACTGAAAGGAGAAGAGAGGACAGAAAATGAGAGATCTGGGGACATCTACTTCCCACCACCTGATTCCTCGCTGCTGCCATGGTTTTGTGAGCAACTTTGTTCCTTAAAGCCAGTGGTTCTCAAACTTCAACACATCAGAATCATCTGGGAGCCTCGTTTCCAAATTGGTAGGACAGGGTAAGGCCTGAGAATTTGCATTTCTGATAGGTTTCCTGGTGTTGCTCATGCTACTGGCCCAGGGATCACACTTTGAGAAGTACAGCTTTAAGGCCACGGTTCCTTGTTGCCCTAGTTGCTCAGCTGAGCCCTAGTTGCTCAGCTGAGACTTTCTTTGTGAGGCAGTGACACTGTAGCCCTTTTCTCTCTCTGGTTAGGCATGGGAAGGGTGTGTTTGCCAGTCCCTGAGTGCTTCACCATTCCTTGTTGATTCTTTAACCCTGCCCACACCTCTTGTCATCAGTCCCTTCATGAAAGTCTCTTGAATTAAACATTTGGAATACGCCATCAGTTCCCTGCTAAAACCCTGGCTGATATAGGGATTTATCCTTGAGAAATAATCAAAGGTGCAGACACAGACTTAGGGGCAAGAATGTTGTTTGCAGCATAATTTACAACAGCAAAAACATTAGAAACAAGGTGCATGGCCAACACAAGGGAAAAGATGGAATATGAGGCAGCTATGAACGGCTAACTGCATAATTGTACTGACTAACCTAGGGAATGCTCATAAAGCAACGTTTAAGTGAGAATGAGATTGTAAAACCATACTTAGTGAATGTCCACAATTTTTATAATTTTGTGTGGATGTGCTTGTATAAGGTTTGAATTGAGATGAAATTGGAGAGAGTAGTTTATTGAATGAGGATTTGATTTGCCAGTATATTTGTATTTTTCTGATTGAATGTTTTGAAACACAGGTGTAAATCCAATTAACAGGGGGCCCAGGTTTGATCCCTGGTCAGGGAACTAGATCCCACATGCATGCCACAACTAAGGAGGCCACCTGCTGCAATTAAGACCAAGCACAACCAAATAAATAAATAAATAAATATTTTTAAAAAAATGGGCAGAAGACCTAAATAGACATTTCTCCAAAGAAGACACACAGATGGCCAACAGGCACATGAAAAGATGTTCCACATCTCTAATTATCAGAGAAATGCAAATCAAAACTACAATGAGATACCACCTCACACTGGCCAGAATGGCCATCGTCAAAAAGTCTACAAATAATAAATGCTGGAAAGGGTGTGGAGGAAAGGGAACCCTTCTACACAGTTGGTGGGAATGTAAATTGGTGCAGCCACTATGGAGAACAGTATGGAGGTTCCTTAAAAAACTAAAAATAGAGTTGCCATATGATCCAGCAATCCCACTCCTGAGCATATCCAGACAAAACTGTAATTCAGAAAGATACATGCACCCCTGTGTTTACAGCAGCACTATTCACAGTAGCCAAGACATGGAAACAACGTAACTGTGCATCGACAGATGAATGGATAAAGAAGATGTGGTATATATATACAATGGAATACTACCCATCCATAAAAAAGAATGAAATAATGCCATTTGCAGCAACATGGATGAACCTAGAGATTATCATACTAAGTGAAGTAAGTCAGGAAGAGAAAGACAAATACCATGTGATATCACTTATATGTGGAATCTAAAATATGACAGAAATGAACATATCTACGAAACAGAAACAGACTCACAGACATACAGAACAGACTTGTGGTTGCCAGGGGGTGTGGAGGAGGGAAGGATTGTGAGTTTGGGATTAGCAGATGCAAACTATTATGCAGAATGGATAAACAACAAGGGCCTACTGTATAGCATAGGATATATTCAGTGTCCTGGGATAAACCATAAAAATGGGAAAGAATATGAAAAATATGAAAAAGAATATATATGTATAACTGAATCATTTTGCTGTACAACAGAAATTAACACTGTAAATCAACTATACTTCAATAAAGTTTTTTTAAAAAGACACAAAGACGAATGTGGGATAGTGGAAAGAACGCAACTTGGGATTAAAACACTAGAATTTGATTTTAGGCTTTGTCACAACCACAATCAAGCAGTCCATGAAATCTGTTGCAAAATATATAGTAGAACATAAATTATAAAGCTCAATTATGTAATCAGGGAATCACGGAAAGCTTCTTCATCAGAGTCTGAATGCTCTGTGACATGCATAGCAAGTATGTGTTTACTAAGCTGGAGTTAACATTAGTCTATCCTTCTAACCCTTCTCTACTTCAGAACAGATGTGCACATTGTTCTCCCTGCATACGCATCATTATGAAAGCTTTGGCATATTAGTTACAGTGAGAATGAACATTCAAAAGCCAGAGCTGATGGTTAAAACAGTGGTGGCATTATTCTTAGACAGCAAAATGGGTATCTTGTCCCTGACTCTTAATTACAGTATGTTTTCATAAAGAAAACTGGAAAGGCTGTTTAGGAATCTAGCTTACAGAAAATAAGCAATCCCACATTTGTATGAGCCAGAGATAAAATTATTTTTAAATTATACAATGGGAAGAAAGACAACCCAATAATGGACTAATGGCATCAAACTGATAATGACTGAGGGATTCAAATAAAATATGAATGTAGGATAAACCTGAAATGCTGAATTAAAAGGGATATGAGCAACTAAGATGCGATCAGGTTTCCAATTCTGACATTTCCTTCTCTGATCACAGCATCCTAATCATCCCATTCTTTCACTCCTACTAAACGTCCTATTTGTCCAAATAATAAATTCAAGTTTTACATTTGCCTGTTCTTTCAGCATATCTACAGGCTGCAGCTTCATTTATCTCCCTACCCAATGTGACGCTATGCAGTGGTGCTCGTTTGATCACTAGATTGGACTCTCTCATCGATACGTATACCTGTGCCATAGTCTGTTTGGCCAGACCTTGAGCTTAGGAATCTCCAATGTCTGTTTTCTTTGCTTATACTCTAAAGCTGCCAAACCCAGCTGTAGAATCACAGAGCTAATCTCGCCTTCTGCCTACAATGGTGATAAAGGACACAATGAAAAATGTCTTCCAAATTCCCTCCTGATTAACCAGGAGAGGGTCTTAAATGAGAAAACTCGTCTATGAACATGGTAAAATAAAAGGTATAGTCAGATTCTGTTAAGAGACAAAATAATTCTGCCTAACTTTCTGTGAAGTAGGAGTGAAATATAAGAACCTTGTTCTTGCTCATTACTTGTTGCCACAGTGACCGTGACTCAGTAACTAAAGGAACTGACGTTCCATTCATTCTGAGCTACCTAGGCCATTTATTATCAGGTGAGAAAGCCATAGAATGACATTTTTAGGTATCCAAGAACACAGAAGCCAGATTTTCTTCCCAAATAAATGCCCTGAAGGCCTGCTTCAGAACCCCAACATATTAATAAAAATTTAGATTTAAGAAAACAAAAGTGGTGGCTAAAGGAATTGGGGTAATCAATAAGGTAAGTTAAATATCTAGAGAGAAGTTGAATTTTTACAAATAGTGTATAAATTTGAAATAAAGTTACTTGAAACAGATGATGTATACTATTTAACACAAAGACAGTGATGCAGTTTATGACTACAGTCTAAATGAAACCACCTGTCCCCCTACCACCAAAAAAAAAACACTGGAGAGAAAGGAGAAGCTTCAACAAAGGAAACCAAAGCCCTGGGTTTCACATCCTTCATAATGGGGAGTAAAGTTCTTATGTTGCTCTTGATTTTAATAATTAGATGGCAAAAGTCTAAGAATGGTTTAACTGAAACAGGATGCTTTCCTTCTTAATTATTGCAGAGAATAAGAACAAACTAACAATCCATGTCTAAAAGAGGAAAGGGATTAAAACCCAGGAAGTATAAAATAAGATCTTTTAAATTTTGTAACAATTAAAATGGTCATTTACCTCTTTTTCTGCCCAGTACCTCTGCATTTTTCTGAGAAAAGAACCCCATGCCCCCATCCCCACTCTAACCATAGACTCCAAATGGAGATAACATCGTTTTACATGATCTTATGTACCTGGTCTAGATTATGCAGAAGTGAGTATCTGACTTAAGCTGGGTCAATCCTAGAACCTCATCATCCCCACCCACTTACCACCCAGTCCTGTATACAGGTTGAGTTCATAGGCAAATAGACATTTGGCACAAACTGTGAACATCATATTACTTCTCCAGGGTTTGTTCAACAGGACTTGTGCAAATGGTTTTTTTTAACTTTGAAGATAAAGCTGGGAAGATGGGTGGAGAAGTATGTGTGGACAAGAGTAGTCAGAGAGGGACTTCCCTGGAGGTCCAGTGGTTAAGACGCTGCGCTTCTACTACAGGGGGCGCGGGTTTGATCCCTGGTCGGCACTGCCAAAAAATAGAGTAGTCAGAGAGAAGCAAATAAGGGAGGTGGAGCTAGAAGATCATGGTAGCCTCAAGTCTCTGGCTCAGGGGGTCTCTAGCTGCACTCTTGCCCTTTCTGGTTACAGGAGCCAATGAATTTCCATTTTGCCTAAGTTAATTCAAGATGAATTTCTACATCTTAAAACCAAATACATACATGTAAGATTTATGACTATAAACGTAAATGAGCTTGATATTTTTAGTAAAAAGTCAAAGACTCAGATTCCAATGGAAAATAAATCCAGTTCTAAGGCCCCCTCCTCACTACTTAACTTCTTGAAATCATCTGGAATTCTACTTCTGGAAAATTAACTTTTACATTGTGTATTAATAATAAATTAGTCATAGTGATAACATTTACAGATTGCTTTATTGTGATAATTAAATGAGCTAATGCATGAAAAGTATTTGGCATGATGCTTGGCACATACTAATCCTTCAACAGTGTTTGCAATGGTGAGGAGGATTATCAATATTATTATCAGTCTACACAGAGCCCTTCTCTCTCTGCAAGCTCTCTTTTCGTGATCTTATCCTCAGCTTTCACTATCACAACTACCTGGATGATTTGCAAACCTATGTCACCTACCTGGACACCACTCCTGGGCTTCCTTGTTTTTTTTTTTTAATTTTTAAAAAATTTTTTTATTTTTTTTACATCTTTATTGGAGTATAATTGCTTTACAGTGGTGTAATTTTCTGCTTTATAACAAAGTGAATCAATTATACATATACATATGTTCCCATATCTCCTCCCTCTTGTGTCTCCCTCCCTCCCACCCTCCCTATCCCTCCCATCCAGCACCGAGCTTATCTCCCTGTGTTATGTGGCTGCTTCCCACTAGCTATCTATTTTACATTTGGTAGTGTATATATGTCCATGCCACTCTCTCACTTTATTACAGTTTACCCTTCCCCCTCCCCATCTACCCCTCCCCCTCCCCATCTACCCCTCCCCCTCCCCATTTCCTTGTTTACTTTCAATTTCTTGTACAAGTCACTGCTTAAATATTCCACCAGCACATCGAGCTCAACGTGTCCAAATTAAACTATCTCCTAATTCCCTAATTCCTGTTAATGGAACAAGCATTCTCCCCATTCCCTAATCTTGAAACCTTTGCTGCTCCTCTTATCTTGCCCATATCCCTCAGCAAGATAGTTGAGCTCAGTGCCTGGATCATGTGGATGCACAGTCCATGCCGGTCTATTTCTCTCTATCCTCTTTTAACTTTAATACATCGTTAGGCCCTGTAAAAAAAAACTTTAAAAAATGCCACTGTGGGCTGGGCCCGTGAGCCATGGCTGCTGAGCCTGTGCATCTGGAGCCTGTGCTCCGCAACGGGAGAGGCCACAACAGTGAGAGGCCCACGTACTGCAAAAAAACAAAAAAAAAAAACAAAGAGATACATGCACCCCTATGTTCATAGCAGCACTATTTCCAATAGCCAAGACATGGAAGCAACCTAAGTGTCCATTGACAGATGAATGGATAAAGAAGATGTGGCACATATATACAATGGAATATTACTCAGCCATAAAAAGAAACAAAATTGAGTTATTTGTAGTGAGGTGGATGGACCTAGAGTCTGTCATACAGAGTGAAGTAAGTCAGAAAAAGAAAAACAAATACCGTATGCTAACGCATATATATGGAATCCAAAAAAAAAAAAAAAAGGTTCTGATGAACTTAGGGGCAGGACAGGAATAAAGACACAGATGTAGAGAATGGACTTGAGGACATGGAGAAGGGTAAGGTAAGCTGGGACGAAGTGAGAGAATAGCATTGACATATGTACACTACTACCAAATGTAAAATAGATAGCTAGCAGGAAGCAGCTGCATAGCACAGGGAGATCAGTTCAGTGCTTTGTGACCACCTAGTGGCGTGGGATAAGGAGGGTGGGAGGGAGATGCAAAAGGGAGGGGATATGGGGATATATGTATTCATATAGCTGATTCACTTTGCTCTACAGCAGAAACTAACACAACATTGTAAAGCCATTATACTCCAATAAAGATGTTAAAAAAAAAAAAAGTGGAAACAACCCAAATTTCTGTCAACTGACAAATGGGTAAACAAAATGTCATATATCCATATAATTAACTATTATTTGGCTATAAAAAGGAAATTCAGTAGTGATACAACATGGATGAACCTTGAAAACATTACGCTAAGTGAAAGAAGTCAGTCACAAAAGACCACATATTATATGATTCCATTTATATGAAGTGTTCAGAACAGGCAAATCTTTACAGACAGAAAGTATCAATAAATTGGTGGTTTCCAGGGGCTAGGGAGAGAGGGAAATTGGGATTGACTGCCACTAGGTATGGAGTCTCTTTTTGGGGTAATGAAGATGTTCTGGAATTAGATAGTGGTGATGGCTGCATGCCCTTGTGAATATACTAAAAAACACCGAATTGTACACTTTAAAAGGGGGAATTTTAAGTATGTTAATTTTATCTCAATAAAGCTTTTATAAAAAAAAAAAGACACGGAAGCAACCTAAATGTCCATCAACAGATGAATGGTACATATATACAATGAAATACTACTCAGCCATAAAAAAGAATGAAATAACGCCATTTGCAGCAACATGGATGAACCTAGAGATTATCATACTAAGTGAAGTAAGTCAAAAAGAGAAAGACAAATACCATATGATATCCTTATATGTGGAATCTAAAATATGACACAAATGAACCTATCTACAAAACAGACTCACAGACATAGAAAACAGATTTGTGGTTGCCAAAGTGGTTGGGGGAGGGAAGGATTGGGAGTCTGGGATTAGCAGATGCAAACTACTATATATACAATGCATAAACAGCAAGGTCCTACCGTATATCACAGGCAACTATATTCAATATCCTGTGATAAATCATAATGGAAAAGAATATGAAAAAGAATGTATATAAATATATAACTGAATCATTTTTCTGTACAGCAGAAATTAACACAACATTGTAAATCAACTTTACTTCAATAAAATAAATTTTTTTTAAAATGTGCTGAGATTTTGGTTGAACTTGCATTGAATTTAAAGGTAATTTTGAGGAGTGTGTACATCTTAATATTAAGTCTTCCAATTTGTGAACATAATACAACTCTCCATTTAATTAGGTCTTTTTTCGATTCACTCAGCAATATTTTATAGTTTTCAATGTACAAATGTTACACATATCTTATAAAATCCATCTTTGAGTATTTCATGTTTTATAATGTTTCTATAAGTTTATTATTTTTATTATTTATTGTTATTTAAAAATTTAAAATTTCCAGTTGTTAACTGCTTACATGGCAAAATAAAATTCAATTTTCAAAATACTGACCATATGTTCTGGATCTTGATAT
>RJWK010036530.1:0-21683 GCA_004363435.1 Platanista minor | reverse complement strand
TTTTTTTTTTTTTTTTTTTTTTTTTTTTTTTTTTTTTTTTTTTTTTTTTTTTTTTTGCGTTACGCAGGCCTCTCACTGTTGTGGCCTCTCCCATTGAGGAGCACAGGCTCCGGATGCGCAGGCTCAGTGGCCATGGTTCATGAGACCAGCTGCTCTGCGGCATGTGGGATCTTCCCGGACCGGGGCACGAACCCGTGTCCCCTGCATCGGCAGGCAGACGCTCAACCACTGCGCCACCAGGGAAGCCCTGGTTGTTCATTTTTAACGTTTATGAACCCAAGTGAATTTTGCATGTTGATTTTATAGCTTGTCATTTTTTAGAGCTCAAAAATTTTAGCAGGTTTTTTCTGCAGAGTAGTCATGGTTTCCTACATATTAGATCATGTCAGGTTTTTTTTTTTTTTTTTTTTTGAGGTACGCGGGCCTCTCACTGTTGTGGCACCTCCCATTGCGGAGCACAGGCTCCACATGCGCAGGCTCAGTGGCCATGGCTCATGTCATGTCAGTTTTATACAGAGATGATTTCACTCCCTTTTGTTAGTGGGATATCTGTTACCCAGTTTTCTGCCTCTGTATTCTTCCTGGGACTTCCAGTAATATGCTTTTAGAAATAGTGTGAGCAGGTATCCTTGTCTTGTTCCTGATCTTAAAGGAAAAGCTTTCATTCTTTCACCATTGAGTATGATGATAGCTCTGTGTAACTGCTCCATTGCAGGATATTTTGCAGCATAGTCTTCTACCTTTTCCTAATAAAGAACATACATCACACATGATGTTGAATCCAAATTCATATGCCCGTTCCTCATTGGAGTTAGAAGCAGAGAAATGTGTATTAGTGGAGGAGGTGCCAACCAGAAACTTGGGAGACCTGGCCTTGCCTCAAATCCATCTTCCTGGCTGGCCAGGGTATAAGATTTTTAAAGGGTTAGGGAGAGAGGGGAGGGGAGTGTCTGTAATCCCAGCTTTCCTATAAGATCTCAGCTGCAGACTTTTGAGAATCAAGTTGTGGCTTCCTTTCTGATTATTCTGTATGTTCCTGCAAAACACTTCCTAAATCAGAGTCTTGTGATCCCTTAACTTCCTTCTAGGAGACAGGAAAAGCAATAGTTCAGGCATTTTATTATTTACTGAGAGCCACATTTGACTGGTTAAGAATTTCAATTCTCAGTTGACCCTCTGGTGTCATCAACTTTTAAGTCCTCTTGGGGTAACTGGTTGAAGCCACAGTTTGGGTTCATAAATCAAGGTACCAATTTAAGCTACCAGTCATGGAAGTGATTAAATTGGACTTGCTTTTCCTTTGTTTCTGGATTCTCTCAATCCCCTAATTAGTAACTGCTTGAATCTTACTTTTTGAACTCAGGGATGGTCTAGGAGACTAAAGCCTTTTTTTTTTTTTTTTTTTTTTAAAAACAGGAAATGGGAGACTCAGAAAGGCTTTTGTAACCAGGAGGGCCCTGCAGATTCCTGTTCAGTTTCAATCCCCCCTTTTCTTTGGTACTCCTCAATCTTGAGATGAACATGTGTGGAAGAAGAAACAATAAAATTTTCGATAGAGAGGTTAATCAGACTTAGCAGGAGAACTCAGAATTCAGGCAACTTAACTTTTGAAAATTATGGTCCCTTACTCTACAGGAGGGTTGATTCAGTTCCTTTGTAACTGCATGTACGTACAGAAGAAACTCATTCATCTTTAGATGGCTTTTTCCTGGTTTTTCCTTCTTATTTCTGCTAATAAAATTCATGTTCTTTATGATATGACTTTATCTGCATTATATCTTATATGGTTTCCATTTGCATTTTTTTTCAACAACATTGTGTCTGACCCTGGTCAATAAATATACAAAGGGCTCACTTTTTGTTTCTAGTATTTTGGAGCCATTAAACCAGATAATTAAGGATACTGCATAGGTAGGGATTGCTCTGTTACTGGCCAGTAGATAACTGGAGAATATTTTAGGTCTTAATTTGTAAATGTCATTTATAAATGATGGTCTTTTAGCATGTATTATGCAATGCAACTGACACGTACTACTTGTTAATGTAAAATGCCTTTTCTTTTTGGGTACATAGTTCTATAGCAAAGATTTAGAAATATATATTGTTTCTTAAAAATTGTTTTATCAAATTCTTCATTTTCTCTGTTATATTTGTTTTACAGTTCTAAACAGCCAATTATATTATGAATTGGATAAGTTTTGTTTTGGATTATTTCCCAGTACAATACATTGTCTATTTTTAAAGAATTATTTATGTACAGTAAGTATGCAGAATACATCAGTAGAATATTTTTCTCCTCAATTATGAGATAGCAGTATGTTTACTGTTGGTTGGTATGTTCTTAGAGGTGATAGTAGAAAAATACTCTTTCTTTGAGAGCCGACATAAGTTTGTCCCGTGTGAGTGTTTTTGTCATATGGTGTTTAAAACTAGGCTACCTTAAAGTATATTTGGATTTATGTTATCACGCTTTCTTAAGTAAAGAATTCTATTCCTTTAGTGTTTCCAAAAATTTAAGGTCATGGTTGGTGCATTTCATACCTATCTTTGGTATAAGTATTACATTTTTTGTAATATCATATATTCAACATGAGACATATATCTTTGAATTATTGTGAATGGGATACCTATGGTTCTTTATATCTTGTAGATATCTCCCCTATACATGTGATCAAGCAGTTACAACCCAAAGTGAACAGTGATAAAGGAGAAGTATTCCAAACACCGATGTTGGGAAGACCTGAAAGCTGTAAAATCAAACATTTTCACCTCTGGGAAATTCAGAAAAATATGTATGACTTTGAGTGTCAGTGGAGAGATTATGAAATAAATTACAAAGGAATGCCTGTAATCTGCAACAAAAATCTCACTGATGGAAGAGATCGACATGGTAGAGGGGGTGCAGGAATCAAGCCCTGTGGAAACAGGCTTGGATTAAACTTTCAGGATAAACTGCAGATATTTCAGGCTGATGGGATAATTTCTGAATGTGATGTAGTTGAGAGGTCTATCAACAATAGTTTCTCATTTTCACCACTTCAAAGAATTTCTCCTAGTGTCCAAACCAGTGTTTCTAATATATATGGGAATGATTTTGTGCATCCTTCAGTGATGACACAAAACCTTAAAGCACACAGGGAAAGACCTTGCAAATGTAATGAGTGTGGGAAAGCCTTTCTTAAGGGCTCACACCTCATTAAACATCAGACCATCCACACAGGAGAGAAATTACATAAATGTGACATATGTGACAAATTCTTTGGTCAAAGTTCACAGTTTGCACATCATCGGAAAATTCATCCTGGAGAGAAATGTTACAAATGTAATGAGTGTGGCAAAACCTTTAACAATGGCTCCACCCTTGCCAGACATCAGATAATCCACCCAGGAGCAAACTTACATAAATGTGAAGTATGTGGTAAAATCTTTGGTCAGAATTCATACCTTGTACGTCATCGGAATATTCATGCTGGAAAGAGAAGTTACCAGTGTAATGAGTGTGGTAAAACCTTTAGTGACAGCTCAAACCTCAGTAGACATCAGAAAATTCATACAGGAAAGAAATTATATAAATGTGATATGTGTGGCAAAGTCTTTAGCCGAAATGCACACCTTGCTGGTCATCGGAGGATTCATACTGGAGAGAAACCTTATAAATGTAATGAGTGTGGGAAGCTCTTTAGTCAGCATTCACATTTCATAAGTCATAAGAGATTTCATACTGGAGAGAAACCTTACAAATGCAGTGAGTGTGGCAAGGCCTTTAGTGAGAAGGCAGTCCTTTTAAGTCATCAGAGAATTCATACTGGTGAGAAACCTTATAAATGTGATGAGTGTGGAAAGGTCTTTAGTCAAAAATCACATCTTCGACTTCATTGGAGAATTCATACTGGAGAGAAACCTTTCAAGTGTAATGAGTGTGGCAAGTTCTTCAGTCGAAATTCACACCTTACAAGTCATCAGAGAGTACATATAGAGAAACCTTTCAAATGTTTTGAGTGTGGGAAAGCCTTTACTCAGGTCTCAACCCTCGCTACACATCAGAAAACCCATACCTGAGAGAAACTATGTAAGTGTGATATATGTGGGAAGGTCTTCAAAATTCACACTTCAAAATTCACACCTAACCATTGTTTAGAGAATTTATACTATGGAGAAATCATACAAATATCAGTGTGGCAAAGCTTTTGTGCATTGAGCCTCACTTACCATCAGAGAATTCATACTATAGAGAAAAACCTTACAAATAGAGTTAGTGCGGCAAAGTCTTCAGTGTGCTTTCAAGCCAAACTTACCATCAGAGGATCCATACTGGTTAGAGCACTTAAAAATATAATGAAGGGGACATCCTTGGTGGTCCAGTGGTAAAGAATCTGCCTTACAATGCAGGGGACATGGGTTCGATCCCTGATCGGAGAACTAAGATCCCACGTGCCACGGGGCTACTAAGCCTGCGCACCACAACTACTGAGCTTGCATATCTCAACTGGAGCCCACGTGCTCTGGAACCCATGCGCCACAACTACAGAGCCCACACACCCTGGAGCCTATGCGCCACAACTAGAGAAGAGAAAACCCACACGCCACAACTAGAGAGAAGCCTGCACACTACAGTGAAAGATCCTGCATGCCTCAACGAGGATCCTGCATGCCGCAACTACGACCCAACGTGCCAAAAATAAACAAATAATAAATAAATCTTAAAAAAAAAAATACAATGAAGGTGGCAGTGCTTTAGGAGGCCTTCACATCTTAGGCTTCATGAGAAAATTCATACTGGATAGAAGCCAGATAAATGTATTTAGTATAGTCAGGCCTTTAGAAAATGAATTCAATCTAGGAAGATTCCTCACCAATGCCATGAATGTGAAAAACCTATTCTCACAGCTCACATCTCACCAATATTCAGGTAATCCGCACTCTTCAGAACATTACAAATGTACTAAATTTTGAATGCTTTTAGATTGTGCCTTAAACTCGGTGATCACCAAATACTTCATGTTTTAAAATGCAACGAATTTTGTCAAAATTTTTGTCAAAAGTTAAACTACTGCTCACTCATCTCTAGATATCAGAATATTTATCTTGAGTAAAACCCACAGAAATGTAACGTATGTGGCAAGGATCTTACCCAGAAGTCACAAGATAGGAACGTACTGGCGTCATACCTCCCAAATGCACTGGTTGAGGCAAAACCTTTACCTTGAGTTCAAGTACTTGGCAATTGCAGAAAGTCCATATTGAAGAGAAGCTATGGAAATGTATGAATAGAGGCTTTCTCCAGGCCTCACAGTGCACTAAACTTCAGAGTACACATTTTTGAGAGAAACCACACAAAGCAATATGTGTTCTGAGGACTGTACTTGAAGATCAAAACTGAAATACAGAGGATTTATGCTGGTGAGCAAGCTTTCCGATGTAATGAGTGTTGTCAATTTTTACATTAAGTATCCACACCTTTAGTGTAATGACAGAATTCTTACAGGTTACAAAGTATACATGGAAAAACTTCATGAAACAATACATCCTTGGGGTTTACCAAAGAACTAATATTTGGGACCGTCCTTACTAATATAATGAATTTGGTGAATTTTTTGAGCCATTCTTACAACAGACCATCAGAGAAGGCATACTAGGAATAAATCTTTAGTTCTCTGAGGTTAACCTGAGATATTACATACTGCAGAATCATTACAAGTCACAACATGTTAAAACTTCTGACATGGTGTGTATATGAGAGGAAAAAGGACATATATGAAAATAACCGATTATCTTCAGTATATTAAAATTTAATTATTTGAGTTTTCTTGAAAAGGCTACTTACTATTTATGCTCTTCAACCTACAGTTTGAAGTACCAGGGAAGAACAAGTCTGTCTCTATATTGGACCTTTTCCTTTTACTTTAACATTTGTATTCTATTGCTTTTGCTACAAGTGAATCACTAAAGGGATGTTGCCTATAAGCTTAAATTATACATAATGGGCTATCTTTGGGAAACCTGATTCCCGTGTAATGTGCATTAAACTAAAATACCTTTGTTTACCTCATGGGAAACCTCCTGTCTAGGCTCCCCTGTGAATGGCTTCAAGAAAGAAGAAATTAAAACATCCCCTCAAGAATCTGATTGGAACCAGGACTTTACTGCCTCCTCTTTTAGTATGACAGAAGCCCGAATTCTAACTCAGGGAAGACGATTCTTTGGGACAGTAGTCCACCATCTTCTGGGTCTGCTGGCTTTCTGAATAAAGCCAGTATTGCTTGCCCCAACAACTAGTCTCTCAGTTTATTGGCCTGTTGTGTGGTGAGCCCTAAGAGCTTGGCCTTGCTAATATGTTGATTTCATGCATTCATTACAGGCCTTTCATGATGGTCTCTGGGAAGGAATCAGTAAGATGAGGGGGCCAACTTCATTTGGTGTGGTTCATTCACATCCACGTTCCCTGGAAAAACATGAATCCTGAATTTCTCAAATTCAATAGTGTGAGAATTAGTGTCAGAGAGGGGCAGAGAATAATGTAAAACTAGGACATGAATCATCATGCTCATGTTCAGGGCGCCCTTCTGTTCACAGTGGGTTACAGGACAGAACGCTCTACCAACTGACTTGGACAAGAGCAGGCAAGACACTAAGGCACTGGGCTTTTCATGGGAGGAGAGTGACAAGTTATTAGGGACTGATTATGTGGTAGGAACAATGCACAGGAAAAGTTGGTCACTTTCTCCATTGGATGGCAATAACTGTTGTATGTATGATTAAAGGAAAGTTAGTCTTATTTTTGGAAATTGAAGAGAGAGCAGTTATTTTGAGCATCAAATTTAATCTGAACCAGAATAATATGTGTTTGTGTATGAGTCACATTTAACTGCTACCATTATCATTTGCTACTGTTGTATTCATAGAATTACATTCTGAATGTATTATGGGTCTCCTGTTTTAATTAATAAAATATAATCACTTTTGTCATAACCCTGGATGAATCATGTTTATTCCATCAACACAGTTTTATCTCATCTCGGTGCTTTATAACAGCAGGTAAGAACGCACCGTTAGGCTCTCAGGTTTGAAAGAATCTATAACAATTTCTTTCCAATATGGAATGAAACAACATACAATTTGGGGGTTACATACTCATAATTTGTACTCTCTACACTCTATTCCAGAATATTCAGATGGCTATAATGCAAATCCCTTAGCAGTGCATTTCAGACTGACTTCCATTAATGTGCAAAAATTGAATCAAATTTAAATAAATTTAAAGATCTAATTGGCTTTATTGAATGATTGATACATTGGGCAGCATTCCACCTAGGAAATAAAGAGGTGCTCCAAGGAGCTGTAAAAAGTGGGAAAGCACACGATGTTGAGCATATTTTCATGTGCATTTTGAATTTGTATCTGTGACAGATTTTTGGTTTGTGCTTTCTATGAGTCTTTATATGGATACGGGACTCTCGGCACTTCTGAACTTGGGTGACTGTTTCCTTTCCCAGGTTAGGGCGGTTTTCAGCTATTATCTCTGCAAATATTTTCTAAGGCCCTTCCTCTCTCCTTCTCCTTCTGGGACCTGTATAATACAAATATTAGTGCACTTGTTGTCCCAGAAGTCTCTTCAAATGTCCTCCTCCTTTTATTCTTTTTTCTCTTCAGCAGTGGTGATTTCCACTACTCTGTCTTCCAGTTCACTGATCCATTCTTCTGCCTCATTTAGCCTATTATTGATTCTTTCTAGTGTGTTTTTCATTTCAGTTACTGTACTCTCCAATTCTGTTCAGTTGTTGTTTATGTTTACACAGTCTTTGTTAAATACTTCTCATTTCTCAGGCTGGGCATCCATTCTCCTCCCGAGTTCTTTTTGATCATTACTCTGAACATTTTTTCAGCCAGATTTCCTATCTCCACGTCACTTAGTTCTTCTGGGGTTTTTGTCCTATTCCTCTGCCTGAAACATATTCCTCGGGGAACCTCATTTTGTCTAAATTGCTATTTATATTTTTATGTATGTGGTAGGTTAGTTACATTTCTCAACGTTGGAAAAGTGGCCCTCTGTAGGAGGTGTCCTATGCGTCCCTCTCATCACCCAAGGTCAGAGCCCAGCTTGTCCCAGGGTAGTGTCTGGCCTGTATTTGTGGATTCAGTTTGCAGGCTGTGGGACTGTAGTTTTCTTGCTTCTGGTGTCTGCACCCTGGTGGGTGAGGCTGGTCTAGAGGCTTCTCCCTGCCCACTGTTGGTTGGACCTGGGTCTTGGCCCTTTGGCAGGCCAGGGTATGTCTCAGGGCATGTAGAGAGGTGGCAGTGGGCTCAGGAAGCCTTTAGGCAGCTCATTGCCAGTTTGTTGTTTTGCCTGAGGCACCCCAGCGCCAGACCAATAGGTTCTTGGGCGGGGTGAGGTCTTGGTGCCAAGAAGTCAGCCTCCAGGAGAACTCATGCAGATGAATGCTCACCGATGTTACTGCCATCATTGTCTATGTCCCCAGGGTGAGCCAACGCCTCCCCCCACCTTCCAGGAGGTCCTCCAAGATCAGCAGGCAGGGGCAGTTCTTGCCCAGGCTTCCATCAGATTATTGCTTTTGCCCTTCATCTCTGTGTATGTGAGATTTTGTGTGTGTCTGTCAAGAGCGAAATCTCTGTTTTCCCCGTTACTCTGAGCTCCTGCAATCAAGCCCCACTGGCCTTCAAAGGTGAATGTTCTGGGGGCTTCTCAGCCCAGTGCCGGACCTCTGGGCTAGGGGGTGTGATGTGTGGCTCCCAACTCTCACTCCTGTGTGAGAACCTCTGTAATATAATTATTCTCTAGTTTTTGGGTCACCCACCCAGGGGATATGGGGTTTGAGTATATCGTGAGTCTGCCCTTCCTACCCATCTCATTGTGGTTCCTTCTTTATGTCTTTACTTGTTAAGGAGCTTTCCTGGTAGGTTCCAGTCTTTCATCAATGGTTGTACTGCAGTTAGTTGTGATTTTGGTGTGCTCGTGAGAAGGGGTGAGTTTAGGATCCTTCTACTTAGCCATGTTGGTGCTATCACAGAAGAGTTTTTTCCTAAAGTCTCCATCTGCCTTTATGACAGTACCACACTGTTTCGATTAGTGTAGGTTTGGAATAAGTTTTGAAACAAGGAAGTGTGAGACCTCTGACTTCTTTTCAAACTTGTTTTTACTATTCATTGTCTCTTGACATTCCATAGGAATCACAGAATGGATTTATCTGTTTTTTCAGGAAAACCCTATTGGGATTTCACTAGGGAATGAATGATTTGAATCTGTTAATCACTTTGGGTAGTATTGACATCTTGACAATATTGACTTTCAATCCATGAACATGGGATATGTTTCCATTTATTTTTGTCTTCTGTAAAATTTTCAGCAGTCTATAGTTTGCAGTGTACAAATCTTTCCCTTCTTTTATAATGTCATGTCTAAATATTTTTTGATTCTCTTATAAATGGAATTTTCTCAATTTCTGTTTTGATCATTTTTAATTTTTAGAAACCCAACTGAGTTTTGCATGATGATTTTAAATCTTATAAGGTTTTTGAGCTCTTTCATTATTTCTAGAAGGTTTTTTTTTAAAATTTCATAATGTTCAGGGTTTTCTACCTATTAGATCATGTTACCTGTGTACAGAGATGATTTTGCTTCCTGTTGCTATTGGGATATCTATTATCTCATTTTATGTCTATGTGTTCTTGGTAGGACTTCCAATTATATGTTTTTAGAAATAGCAGGTATGCTTGTCCCTGATCTTCGAGGAAAAGCTTCCATTCTTTTACCATTGATGGTGAAAGCTCTGAAGAAAGACTGCGTGGAAGGACAGTTTTCAGCATACTCTTATACCTGTGTATAAGATTTTAAAGGCAAAAGGAGGGAGGGGAGGGGAGTGTCTGTGATCCCAGCTTTCCTATTAGATCTCAGCTGTGCAGACTCTTTGGCACACATTGTGACTTCCTTTGTGATTATTCTGTACGTGCCTGCAAAACAAGTTTCTAAATCATGGTCTTGTGATTCTTTAACTTCTTTCAGGAAGAGAGTAAAAGCAATAGTTGTGACGTTTTATTATTTACCTAGAGCCAAATGTGATGCGTTAAGAATTCCAGTTCTCAGTTGACCCTCTGGGTGTCATCAATTTTTAAGGCTTCTTGGGGCAACTTGTTGAAGCCACAGTTTGGGGTTATAAATCAAGGTATCAGTTTAAGCTACCAATCGTGGAAAAGATACATGTTCGGCTTGCTTTTCCTTTGTTTCTGCATTCCCTCCTTCCCCTAATTGGTAACTGCTTGAATCTGCTCTTTGGATCTCAGAAGGTCTAGGAAACTAAAGCCTTCTTCTATAAATAGGAAATGGGACACAGAAAGGTTTTTGTAACCTGGAAGGCCCCCCAGGTTCCCTTTGATATCAATCCTGCCTTTTCTTTGACATTCATCAATCTTGAGGGGAACAGGTATTGGATAAGAATGGGAAAATGTTGGACAGACAGGTTAATCAAACTCGACAGGACTCAGATTTAGGGGGACTCAGTTTCAAAAGCATGGTCTCTTACTCTTCTTTACTATTGATGTGATTTTTTTGTATCTCTGTTTGGGTACAGAAGAAACGCATCCATCGCCTATGATCACCCTTTTTTGGTTTTTCCTTCTGGTTTCTGCCAAGAACATTCTTGCACAATCTCCTAGAATATTATGTTTTTTTGTTTTTTGCTTCATTGGGTCTTTGTTGCTGCACACGGGCTTTCTCCAGTTGCGGCAAGCGGGGGTTATTGTTCTTTGCAGTGCGTGGGCTTCTCATTGCGGTGGCTTCTCTTGTTGCGGAGCATGGGCTGTAGGCGCGCGGGCTCAGTAGTTGTGGCTCCGTGGCATGTTGGATCTTCCCGGACCAGGGATGGAACCCGTGCCCTCTGCATTGGCAGGCATATTCTTAACCACTGTGCCAAAGTCCTGTATGTTTTTCTTGGATATAAACATGACAGTGGAACTTGTGGTACTTGTGGTATAATCAGTATGACACAGTATAGAGCACATTTGTAATCCTGCTTTCTCTCTACATCACACTCTCTCCCTTTTTAGATCTTGTTTGTTTCTGTTTCATATCCATAGTATAATTTCCATAGTTAAAAATGGGATGGTATGTTAATTCCTAAACCAATTCTTGTTTTCTTTTAAAATTAGTATTTTAGTTGCCATCATACACTTATTTTTACACAGATATGCAGTTACAAGCTGTGCTCCCACATATGCATACACCCTGTGCTCTGCTCATGCCCTTTTTCATTCCTGATCACTCAAATGGAACCTTGATGTGAATGGAAACATTTGCATATTTAATTTGTTCTGTTGATCACCCCCATTTCCAGAGCACTTTTTCACCCATGCCTCCACCTTCCCTGTTACTCATATTATAGAAACGATCCCTCTTTATCCATTGAACAACTTTATCCGGACAGCCGTGCAGCTGTGATGTCTCATAAACCACTTCCAGGAGGGATGGCTGAATAGCTTAGTTACACAGCTCACTTCTTGCATCTCCCTTGACGTTTTCTGTCTAAACTCCTGGTATTCGTTGTGTTATTTTGTAATCTGTCCTGTTTAAGAATAAGTTTTGGCTGATGGCCGGTCACATTGAAGTTTTCTCAGTCTGTAGGTCCTGGTTCTTGCACCACTTTGTGTGTCGGTTGGGTTAATGTACATAAACCTGTGCATCTCCTACCCTGATTTGAAAAATCGTGTTAATTTACCTCAAGCCTTTTAAAACAATTTAGTGCTGTTAGATGGCTTAGAATATTGCATGTTTTGTAGT
Source organism: Platanista minor (assembly GCA_004363435.1). NCBI lineage: Eukaryota > Metazoa > Chordata > Mammalia > Artiodactyla > Platanistidae > Platanista > Platanista minor. The sequence goes on along the minus strand of RJWK010036530.1, from coordinate 9,895 downwards.
AAATACTCAAAAGTTACTTTTTTAGAAAAAGGTATGTTAGTATTCTGTCATGGTTTTCATGATACACCTTTGTCTGCATTATATCTTGTTTGCTTTTCGTTTGTACTTTGTTCTCAACAACATTGTATCTGATCCCAGTTAATGAATATAGAATGTGCCGTTTATTCCATATATTTTGGTAACCATTAAGCTAGAAAATTAAGGGTACTGCATAGGTAGGGATTGCTTTACTTACTGGCTGTTTAGAGAACTGGAGAAAATATTTTATGTATTAATTTATAAGTGGAATTTACAGATGATGGTCTTTCAGCATGTCTTATGCAAAACAACTGACACATACTACTTGTTAAAGTTATAAAATGCCTTTTCTTTATGGGTATGTAGTTTTACGGCAGATACTTAAAAAACTATATTGTTTCCTTAAAAGTTGTTTTATCAAATTCTTCATTTCTCTGTATTTGTTTTACAATTCTAAACAGCCAATTAGTTAGATTGGATAAGATTGTTTTGGCTTATTTAGCATTACAATTTAGGTCATCTGTTCTTTTTTTTTCTTTAACATCTTTATTGGAGTATAACTGCTTTACAGTGTTGTGTTAGTTTGTGCTGTATAACAAAGTGAATCAGCTATACATATACATATATCCCCATATCTCCTCCCTCTTGCATCTCTCTCCCACCCTCCCTATCCCACCCCTCTAGGTGGTCACAAAGCACCGAGCTGAGCTCCCTGTGCTATGCAGCTGCTTCCCACTAGCTATCGATTTTACATTTGGTAGTGTACATATGTCAATGCTACTCTCACTTCATCCCAGCTTACCCTTCCCCCTCCCTGTGTCCTCAAGTCCATTCTCCATGTCTGCATCTTTATTCCTGTCCTGCCCCTAGGTTCATCAGAACCTTTTTTTTTTTAGATTCCATATATATGTGTTAGCATACGGTATTTGTTTTTCCTCCTGACTCACTTCACTCTATATGACAGACTCTAGGTCCATCCACCTCACTACAGATAACTCAGTTTCGTTTCTTTTTATGGCTGAGTAATATTCCATTGTATATATGTGCCACATTTTCTTTATCCTATATCATCTGTTCTTTTGCATTTATTTATTTACATTAAGCATTCAGAATATACCTATAGTATATATTTTTCTTCTCAATTATGAGACAACAGTCTGTTTAATGTTAGTTGGTATGTAAATATCATTCTTTTAATTCATGTTCCCAGTGATTAAAATGTCATCACAGTGTTTCTCAACTGTAGGTCACATTCATTCAAAAGACATGCAATCAAATAGCGAGTGTTCTGGATAATGAAGCAGGGTGGAAAAGAGGTCGAATCCCCAGAGGTGAGGGCCTTGTGAGTGTGCGCTGATGGGGCCCTGGTACCTGGTGGGGGTGTGTGCAGCCAAGGCCCATGGTCACTGGCTCGGGAACCTGGAGACCCATCCCTCCCAGCACTCAGCCCACCACATCCTCAGGAGAGCAGGCTCGGAACTCCCAGCCCACCTGGCCGACAGAGGCCAGCCTGCTGCTGCTCCCCCCAGGAGAGGGGTACCCAGCCTCGGGGTCAGTGCCCGCTCCACCATCTGCCCCTAAGGACACCTTCCGTGGGTTCAGCTGTTCTGCAAGGGGAATGAACAGAGCACCAGGCATACAGCAGGCATCCAATAGCTGCTCACTACGAGGGCAGCCTTCCTTGACGACAGGACAGGTGACCAGTGAGGGCTCCCCATGCTCACGGGCCACCACCCACAGCCTTGCGGAGGACACCATGGGTTTTCTCTCCTCACTCCCCAATTTTCACTCTTTTCCTTGGACTTCCCTCCTGTGGAAACCTGCCAGTTCTCCTGCTTTTAACCCTCTGCCTGTAGAGATGGAGAGGCATCTGTGATGGGCCAGCTTGAACTCCCTGAACTGGGATTCTGCGAAGAATGCGTTTCCGTAACTAGGTCAACTCTGAGACGGCTTGGTGCAAGTCAGCGATGGAACGCTCAGCTTGATAGAGCTGCAGGTCGGAAGGGCACCGACAGAAAAATCTTCATGTTAATCTTCCTCCCAACTCTTTAAACTGGTAATAATGACAGAACTGTTCCTATAATCATTTTCACCTCAAGGAAATCCAGGAAAATACACTTGATTTTGAGTGTCATTAGATAGATAATGAAAGAAATCACAAAGGAATTGTCTATGACCCATAATGGAAATCTCACTGATGGAAGAGATCAACATGGTAGAAGGGATGCAGGAATCAAGCCCACTGGAAATAGGCTTGGATTTAACATTTTGGATAAACTGCAGATATTTCTTACTGATGGGATAATATCTGGATGTAATGAAGTTGAGAGGTCTACCAACAGTAGTTCCTCATTTATTCCACTTCAAAGAATTCCTCCTAGTGTCCAAACCAACGTTTCAAATACATATGGCAGTGACTTCATGCCTCCTTCAGTGATGACACAAGACCACATCGAAAGACCTTACAAATGTAACGAGTGTAGGAAAACCTTTCTTAAGGACTCACTCCTCACTGGACATCAGATAATCTGTACAAGAGAGAAATTATGTAAATGTGATGTATATGACAAATTCTTTGTTCGAAATTCACAGCTTGTACATCATCAGAAAATTTACGGAGAGTCATGGTACAAATGTAACGTGTGGCAAAACCTTTAATGATAGTGCCACTCTTGGAAGACATTAGATAATCCATCCAGGAGCCAAATTATATAAATGTGATGTATGTGGTAAAACCTTTGGTCAAAACTCACAGCTTGAAATATTCATGCTGGAAAGAGAAGTTACAAATTTAATGACAGCTCAAACATCAGTAGACATCAGAAAATTCAGACAGGAAAGAAATTATATAAACGTGATGTATGTGGCAGAGCCTTTAGCCGAAATTCATACCTTGCCGATCAACGGGGAGTTCATACCGGACAGAAACCGTACAAATGTGATGAGTGTGGCAGATTCTTCAGTGTGCCTTCTAGCCTAACTTAGCATCAGAGGATCCATGCTAGTGAGAGCCCTTAAAAATATAATGAAGTTGGCGATGCTTTTATTTTATTTTTTATTTTTTTGGTACATGGGCCTCTCACTGTTGTGGCCTCTCCCGTTGCGGAGCACAGGCTCCAGACGCACAGGCTCACTGACCATGGCTCACGGGCCCAGCCGCTCTGCGGCATGTGGGATCTTCCCAGACCGGGGCACGAACCCGTGTCCCCTGCATCGGCAGGCAGACTATCAACCACTGCGCCACCAGGGAAGCCCTGGCGATGCTTTTAGCATGGCTTGATAGCTTAGGCTTCATGAGAAAATTTATGCTGGATAGAAGCCGGATAAATGTATTTAGTATAGTCAGGCCTTTAGAAGATGAATTCATTCTGGAAAGAATCCTCACAAATGCCATGAATGTGAAAAACCTATCCTCGTGGATCACATCTCACCAATAATCAGGAACTCCACACCTGTCGGAGCATTACAGATGTACTGAATTTAGTAAAGCTTGGTTGTGCCTTAAACTCAGGGATCACCAAATACTTCATACATAAAAATGCACACCACAACACCCTCATGTAGAACGCTTTTGACACTTTTGGTCACCAATGTGTGGAGATTTTTCTCACAAGTAATTCCTAGGACACCAGCTCAGTATCCCACAATTCAACTCAGGTGAGACACTGTCTGCACTGAGATTGCATGAGGTCTTATAGATCTCACAGGACTGACATCCCTCTCAACACACTTCAGATGGCAGGCACAAATTGAGGTTATCACCCGTGCTTCTCACGAATATGCTATAGATCCTAAGTTTCAACAACACCCTCTGTCACCCTCTGTAAACCAGGAGAAATGAACCTGCACATGGAAGTTATGTATTCATATGCATAAATGTCTGGTGTGTATATATACATATATATATACATATATATATATATATATATTTTTTTTTTTTTTTTTTTTTTTGCGGTACGTGGGCCTCTCACCGCTGTGGCCTCTCCCACCACGGAGCACAGGGTCCGGATGCACAGGCCCAGCTGCTCCGTGGCACGCGGGATCCCCCTGGACCGGGGCATGAACCCGCGTCCCCCCCATCGGCAGGCAGACTCCCAACCACTGCGCCACCAGGGAAGCCCTGGTATATATTTTTGAACAAGTGAAGTTTGCATCTGATAACTGGAGTATATGGATCCCCTCTGCATCTGTTTCTATTTCTGTTCTTTTTTTCTCTTGGTCCTATTTGTTGTGACATCGTTTTTGTTATTTTAGTTGAGTGCTGGGTATTATATATGAAAAACCGTAGAGGTTCTGACTGATGCTGTCTTCCTTCAGAGTTTCCTCTGACACAGACCCAGAGTACGGACAGGCTCTCAGTTTAGTCAGGGAATGAGTGACTTAAGGCTGGGAGTCCTTGTAAGCCTCAGTCTCAGCTGCCTTCACCCACCTTCCCCCCCACCACAGGGTGGAGCCTTCCAGGGTCTCCATCTGGAAGCCTGGGGTGCTTCCCAGGGCCCCTCCTTCTTGGCAGGTCCCGAAGCGCAGTTTTTGTCTCCTGAGCACCATGAGGTCACTGCAACTCAGCTGCTCAGCCAGTTTCTACAGAGTGTTGGGCTCGTTTTCTGTGCCTTCCTTTTCTTGGGGAGCTTGGTCCCTAAGGTCCTGGCTGACTTGTCAGGCCTGCACTCGAATTTTTGTCTTCCTGGCCCCATGGAACTGTCCAGAGCTCTGTTAGCCAGTGCTCTCTGCTTGACTTTTTACTGCATTTTCTTCCCACAGTCAGATGCCCCGAGTGAAGGAGCGGCCCTCTCAGTCTCCCACTGCCTCACTGGGTTTCCCTTTTGTTTGGAATCTTGGACCCTTCGGTTGCGGATGCCTCAGTACCTCTTTGACGCCTTCAGACATCCTTTAAAAACATATTTAGCTTTTCTAGTTCTTGGTGGGCTGACCTACAGGCTTCTCACGTATAGAACTGGAAGTGGGGAAAAACTGGTGTTCCCTCCACCTGAAGCAATACGTAACAGTCATCGTAAATATACTGATCATCTTTATTTGATATGGGAGAAAGCAAGAACCACTGCTCCTTGCTTAGTCCCCACTATTCCGTTTCTAATCAGAATCCCCAGGTTGCCCATGCTTGGCCACTTGAAGTTGGAAAGAGGATGGAGCAAGCGGCCCACTCTGCCCAGAGACAGAGGACCTGTGCTCCAGCTCCTCTCGTGGCCGCTGTGCCGTTGTCCCAGGCCCGCACTGGTCTCCCCTCGTCCCCTTGCCCCGTGCCAGCCCAGGGCGGGCTTTGTGATGACGGGCAGTGGCTGAGGAGGTGGGACGGGTTACATGACCTTTTATTCTGTGAACTGATCCCATGTGGGTTTTCTCTTTAAGTGCTTAAAAAAATGACTGCTTTTAGTCTTCCTTCCAATTTCATTTTAAAGGTGAAAATGAAGATTTTATTCTTGAAGTTGAGTGCAGTGATTTTATTAGTCTTTTTGAAAGCAACAGTTGAGATTTGAAAAAGACATCTCAGAGAACTCCAGTGTATAAAGCCGAGAAAAGAGAATGTGTTCAGGTTGAATTGTGGGCAGGACCCCAAATTGTGCCGCTGTGTCTCCCAGAGTCTGCTAATTCCTGAGATGGGTGGATATAGGCCTCTAAACACCCGAAGGACTAAGGTCCTAAAATCACAACTTAGTCTGCCTGTGTCAGGAGTGTTGGTTGTCACAGCAGAGGTTTGGGTGGAGCCAGGAGCAGTGTAGCCTGTGCCGGGGGATCGGAGCGCAAGGAGGGTGGAAGCGCAGCCCAGCCAGGAGGGTGAGAGGGGGTGGGGGATGACGGGGGGACAGAGGAAGGGGTGACACCTGGCGGGGTCTGAGGGGCCGTGGCTGTCACACCTCAGGGCAGGGAGCACCCACGGCACAGCCGAGGTTGAGAGGCTCTGGTGTGAAGAATCCCCAGCCTGTCTCAAGTACCGCTGAGTTCACAGCAGGGTCCAGCACTTCACTGTGGGTTCATTCTCAGTGCCCTTAACAAGGTTGGATCCAGCACTTCCTGAGCTTGAGTGAGTCAATTAGGCAGAATTGACCTCAGAATCAGTAAGGTAAAATTAGCCTAGTGACTCCTCACTCAGGGTAGATTCTAAGGATGCCCCTGAATTTAGGTAGGGCCCTTCCAATAGCCTCACTGGCAGCGTTTTTAGTAGGAGGAGGGCAAAACCTCTCTTAGTTCTAGTGTTTTTGGTTTCAGAAACAGTTAATACTCTTCAGTAGCTTCGTGTTGTTAATTTATTGTTAAAATTTTTCAATTTTTTAAAAACTTGTTTTATTTGTACGGCTGAGTCGGGTCTTAGTTGCGGCACGTGGGATCTTGAGGCATGCAGGCTATTTCGTTGAGGTGTGCGGGCTTCTCTCTAGTTGCCGCATGCGGGTTTTCTCCTCTGTAGTTGCGGCGTGCGAGCGCAGTAGTTGTGGCACGCGGCATTAGTTTCCCCACAGCATGTGGGACCTTAGCTCCCGGACCAGGGATCCAACCCGCGCCCCCTGCATCGTCAGGCGGATTGTTTACCACGGGACCAGCAGGTAAGTCCCTCTTCAGTGGTACTTTCAAACAGTATCCTTTCCAAACAGTGTTTGAGCGCTTTTCCCCGCACACTCATCCTGTCGTCTTCTTGGAAGTCGTCGTCCCCCTGCACCCCTTCTCTGCCCCGCTGATGGTGGTCTGAGCCGAGCCCTCCCGTCTCCATGGAGCCCCTTGTGACTGGGTCGGTTCCGCGTTCCGGGCTCCCGGGAGACTGTGGCGGAGCCATGGCACGATTTCCTCTGGAGACAGCGGTCGCGGTGACAGTGGAGGTGGTGAGGTGCCCGGCAGTGAAGCAGCAGCCACCACCGCGCGCGAGGTGCTGCACCCGTCCCCGAGGGTGGGTGGTGGAAGGGGACACCTGTGGTCGTATTTCCGGCGCCGTGACCGCAGGGCCAAGGCCATGGTGAGGAAGAACTTGGCCTCGGTTCAAGTCGCGGAAGCGGGGCCAGCGCCCCCGGCCCCAGGAGCACAGCGAAGAGTGCGGGGAGCTGAGGGCTGCGGCACCGGGACCCGTCAGACGGGGCTTGGCGAAGCGGAGGGGTTTGTTTCGTCTTGTAAGTGCGGCTACAGACCCAGGGTGTTGTGGCCTCGGGGGAAGGACTGACACCATCTAGTCGGACGCGGCAGCAGGTCCTGCGGGTGCTGCGTGGAGGACGGGTGGGGGCGGGGCAGGAGGGATTGGTAGAAACCACTGAAGGAGGGGTCGCTCGGCGTACGTGGGTTGAGCTCTTTGGGCAAAAATTTTAAACCCCTCAACGTCACCCATCTTACAAAGCCCAGAGCAATGTATATAATACTTACATACTACTTATGTGTATAATGTATGTACCCTAACATCTTCAGATATTCACTGAGCGCCTGTTTTGTGTCAGGCACTGTTCTACTCACTATGTAGGAAGGGTTACGTGGCCCAAGATCCCTTTGTGCAGAGAGAAAGAGAATGAAAGACTCCGTGAGTTCAGTTTGAGAAAGTTCAACGCGTGGATAGAACTGCTGCAGAAGCAGCGGCCGATGCTGGGCGTGTCAGCACGGGAGGACTTGGCGTGGCAGCATTCTTTGCATTTCCATGACCCTCTTGTTCTCCCCACTCTACTGCTCTGGCTCACACATCCTCGCCTGGCACACCTACATTTGGGTGGACTTTGGGCCTTTTGAATTCAACATGGGCCCAAACTATCTTTTCCTCCCATCTATTGCTCCTCCTGAGGTTGGTACAGTTTTGTACCTGGTCAGGTGGTCAGAAACCGAGGAGACAGCTTTGCCTCACCCTCCTAGTCTCCAGGCCCTGTAGGAGGCACCTTTCCTGTGTCTTGGAGGCCGAGTTTGAGGTCCACTGGTGAGATCTGGACCCTCTTCTTCCATCAGGTTGACTCAAGGAGGGGTTGACCCCAGCAGCCTCTCTGTCCCGCCCCAGCCATGCTGGGTTCCTCACCTGGAATGTTTTGTTTTCCTGTAGCTTCTTTGTAAATATGCTGTTCTCTCAGAGAAGGCGGCCTTTCTTCTTACCCTGTCTTCTGCTGGCTAGCTCTTAGCGCTAGCTACTGCTAAGTAATTCGGTAACTAGCTCCTCTGGGGAACAAATTTTGCCCCGTGTACAAAGATCCACAAAAATGCTCATATTCTGACAGGAGCCGTTTTATTTCTGCTAAGGAAATGGTTCTTACCCGGAGGAAACTTACGCGTAGCAATGTTGACCGTAACGACTTTCAACGTGATTTACATTGTTTACTGGTTGGAAAATTATAAGTGCAATGCGCCACTTAGAAACCACTTTAAAGGAAGAGTACCGTGTCGTTCACGTTCCACAGGGATTTAACGTCTCCCACTTTGCCTCCCAGCCTTACCTCATTTCCCCGTTTTGCCCTCACTTTGGGAGGGAATGATTTCTGGTGGTCCCTTTCTTGTGGTGGGTGGTGGACTCACTGGGCTGAGGCAGTGATTTCTGACCCCTCTTTGACTCTCTCCTGAGCGGCCATGAGAGTGTGTGAGCCCACTGCGTGCAGAAGGCAGTTTTGACCTTACCGATTTCCCGGAAGTGCTTTATTTCGTCCCTCACCAAACAAGGCTGTTCAAGGATTCTTTCTGATTGTTCCCTAAGCCACGAGGAAGACCTGGCTAAAGTGATCGAGCTCCAGGAAATCCTAGACGAGCAGTCAAGAGAGCAGAGCCAGGCACTTCACTGGTGGTCCAGTGGGTCAGACTCTGCGTTTCCACTGCAGGGGGCCGGGTTTGATCCCTGGTCAGGGAACTAGATCCACATACATGCCACGACGAAGAGCCCACAAGCAGCTTAATCCAGACTCAATCTTCGGTTTACACTCTGGGGAATTCCTCCACCAATGTGTATATAAGCTGATGCCCTTTAAAATATGCTTGTTTCTGCATATAAATCTGCTTGCTGAGTCCATCTGACAGTTAATGGCTGGTGACACTCCTGAGGCCCCCTGGGTCCTTTGCTGAACAGAAGCAGTGGGGAGGGACCTTCTAACGAACGATGTCCCTTCCCTTCTCAGTACCTATGAGTCAGCTCTGGTGATGCTGCAGAGTCCACTAGAGATAGCAGTGGGAGGCGACAGCCTACGGAGCCAGGGCACAGGCCATGCCTGTCCGTCGTCGCTCCCTGGCGCTTTTAAAACACTGACCATACTTGTTCTTGAAGTCTGTAAGTTTTTGTCTTTCCTATTTTAGGCAAAAAAGCAGTTACAAGAAATGCAACATAATCAGGTACTTAAATCTCTAAATTGTTTAGAAATCTGTTAAGAGGTGAATTGAGCTGGGTTCATAGTTATAATTACTGCAGATGTTTAGCCAAAGTATGCTAGTCGACTGCTGTAATGTATACAGCACCCCTGGATTTGTACACTGAATGTGTTTGCATTTTAGATGCATTTAGAGTCTGGCAGTTGTGTGTGGTTCAGAATGCTGAGTCCTTTCTGGGTTCACTTGAAAGCTGACAGCCTAGGGAGCCAGGGCACAGGCCACTCAACGTCGTCACTCCTTGGTGCTTTTAAAATAATGGCCATACTTGTTCTTGAAGTTTAGAAGTTTTCGTTTTTCCTATTTTAGGCAAGGCAGAGAGAAAAAATGAATGGAAAATGTAATAAATGCTTATCAGACATTGTTGACAAGCTTCTTTCAGAATCTAACAAGAGGCTTCAGCTTCATCTTAAACGGCTGCTTGGGCAGAGAAGGTGTGCTAGCACAGCGTCTGAAGGCCCCTTTACAAAGAGTGCGCCATTGGTCATGTCCATGCCGCAGTGAAGATCCCCCGTGCTGCAACTAAGACCTGGCACAGCCAAATAAATATTAAAACATATAT
>RJWK010036529.1:0-21684 GCA_004363435.1 Platanista minor | reverse complement strand
ACCTAGGGGCAAGACGGGAATAAAGACGCAGACCTACTAGAGAAAGGACTTGAGGATATGGGGAGGGGGAAGGGGAAGCTGGGACGAAGTGAGAGAGTGGCATGGACATGTATACACTGCCAAACGTAAAATAGATAGTTAGTGGGAAGCAGCCGCATAGCACAGGGAGATCAGCTCGGTGCTTTGTGACCACCTAGAGGGGTGGGATAGGGAGGGTGGGAGGGAGACGCAAGAGGGAGGACATATGGGAACATATGTATATGTATAGCTGATTCACTCTGTTTTAAAGCAGAAACTAACACACCATTGTAGGGCAACTATACTCCAATAAAGATATTAAAAAAAAAAAGGAGTGAAATATTGCCATAAGTCTATCTTAGAGAATATTATGCTTAGTGAAATAAGTCAGAGAAAGATAATACTCTATGATATCACTTATGTGTGGAATCTAAAAAATAACACAAATGAATCTATAAACAAAACAGAAACAGTTTCACAGACATAGAAAACAAATTTATGGTTACCCAAGTGGGGGAGGAGGGACAAATTGGGAGTATGGAATTAAGAGATACAAACTACTGTACCTAAAACAGATAGGCAACAGGGATTTACTGTATAGCACAGGGGTTTATGTCCAATATCTTGAAATAACCTATAATGGAATATAATCTGCAAAAAAAAAAACTGAATCACTATACTGTACACCTGAAACTATATATGTGCCACGTCTCCCTTATCCATTCACCTGTTGATGGACACTTAGGTTGCTTCCACGTCCTGGCTATTGTAAATAGAGCTGCAATGAACATTGTGGTACATGACTCTTTTTGAATTATGGTTTTCTCAGGGTATATGCCCAGTAGTGGGATTGCTGGGTCGTATGGTACTTCTCTTTGTAGTTTTTTAAGGAACCTCCATACTGTTCTCCATAGTGGCTGTATCAATCTACATTGCCACCAGCACGGCAAGAGGGTTCCCTTTTCTCCACACCCTCTCCAGCATTTATTGTTTATAGATTTTTTGATGATGGCCATTCTGACCGGTGTGACATGATATCTCGTAGTTTTGATTTGCATTTCTCTAACGATTAATGATGTTGAGCATCCTTTCATGTGTTTGTTGGCAATCTGGATATCTTCTTTGGAGAAACGTCTCTTTAGGTCTTCTGCCCATTTTTGGATTGGGTTGTTTGTTTTTTGATATTGAGCTGCATGAGTTGCTTGTATGTTTTGGAGATTAATCCTTTGTCAGTTGCTTCATTTGCAAATATTTTCCCCCTTTCTGAGGGTTGTCTTTTCATCTTGTTTATGGTTTCCTTTGCTGTGCAAAAGCTTCTAAGCTTCATTAGGTCCCATCTGTTCACTTTTGTCCCTATTTCCATTTCTCTAGGAGGTGAGTCAGAAAGGATCTTGCTGTTTATACAACGTTTAAAACAACAACAACCAAAAAAAAAAAAATTCAGTAAGGCTGACCCATTTCAGTAAATGACACCACAATTCATAAATTGTTCAAGCAAGAAAATTGGGAGTAAACGCATATCCTTCTCTCTGTGCCTCCCAGTTTCTTCACAAAAACTTCACAGTACGTTTTGATTATTCTACTTGCAAATACATCTCAAATCCATCCACTTTTCTCCACTGCCACTGCCGCAATCAGAGTTCACGCTGCCATTATTTCTCGATGGATTACTAAGCAGCCTCTTAACTGGTCTCTCCATTGTCAGCCCTGAAAACTTGCAATGCATTTGTCATATGTCAGCTAGGGTGACGAAAGAAAAAAGATCGTGTTACTTCCCTGCTAAAAATCCTTCAATAACTTGCACTTGAAATGAAATCCAAGCACTACATCTGGACCATCTTCCCAGTCACCCCACTCTGCACCTTGTTCGCTCTGTTTGGCCACCCAAACTGTCTTCCGTCCCTAGTGTGGTTCGAGATTTTCTTTCCATATTTCTCCTCCTGTCTCAAATACTTTTGGACGTCATTTCCCCATCATCCCTGGAAAAGATATACTATAAGATGGCTACATCCAATACTTACCTCTTTCCACTGAAGAAGTATTTAAAAATTCTTGACTTTTTTTGTCAAATAATCACTCAGTTCACTGGTGAGAAATAATATCTCCGTTTCCAATTAGCCAACAAATACAGCAAATGCTTCTCTTGCTCTTGATCTTTCCAGCATGTTACAATTCCTATTAATTTACTTCGGAGAGTTTCATGGCTGCCATTTTTTCAACTCAGATCTTTTTTATATGCTTGGGCAGGTTGGCCCATGGAGAAGGTTGGTGAGCTGAGTGAAATGGAGTATTGAAATCCTATGTGCCCAGCTCAACATGCCGCACCCTCCCAGAGGAAGGGGCATCTCATGCAAACTCATGGGAAGGTGCCATACAGACCCGCAGCAGAGCGCTCTTCCCCAAGGGCCCCGGGAGATCTCTTCCTCATTTGACTGGATAAATGCTATCCTGAAGGACTCATTTTAAATTTCAGCTCTTCAATGAGTTTCTCCTGGGAGGACTCTGATGATGATGATGACCATGACATGTGTCTTAGCTGTTACGGGTTGTATACTCATAATTTGGGAAATTTCTTTGGATTTACTAAACATTTAATATCTTCAACCTCAAGAATCATCTCTTTAAAAAAGCATCTAATGGGACAAAAATCTGGTTTAAAATCTTCATCTCCACTCTTGTCCCCAGCCCATCATAAAATACCTACTATGATTTCAACAAAGAATAAACAAAAACTTTCCCCTGCTGTATGAGAATCTGACCCCCAGTTAACTTTCTAGCTTTCCCCCTGCCCAGGAAACCAGATAAAAAGTGGACTTTCAAATATATTAATGGGCAACATTGCTTACTGTAAAATAATTTTTAAAAAAGACCAGCACCAAGGGTGAACCCTGATGTAAGCTGTGGACTTTGGGTGATTCTGATGTGTCAGTGTAGGTTCCTCGATTGTAACACATGTACCACTCTGGAGGGGGATAGTGACAGTGGGGAAGGCTCCATGCAGGGGCAGGGGGCATATGGGAAATCTCTGCCTCTTCCTTTCAATTTTGCTATGAACTTAAAGCCGCTGTAAAAAGTTAAAAAAAATTAAAGACCCAGGTTGGTGAATTGTATTTGGATTCAGGAGGAGCTACGGGTAGTCAGAGGGTTGGGCTTGCCTGAGCATGGTTATTCTAGTAATTCTTCACATTCTTTGATGGATGCTGAAAAGTAGATATATTTGTTTGCTATTGCTGCCATAACAAAGTCTCACAGACCAGGAGGCTTAATCAACAGAAATGTATTTTTCTCACAGTCCTGGAGGCTAGAAGTCCGAGATCAAGGTGCTGGCAGGGTTGTTTTGTTTTTGCTTTCATTTTCTGAGATCTCTCTCCTCAGCTTGTAAGTGACTATCTTATCATCTTATCCTCTCTGTATCCTTACATGGTCTTCCCTCTGTGCACGACTGTGTCCTAATTTCCTCTTCTTATGAGGACACCAGCCCACCCATATGACTTCATTTTACCTTATTACCTCTTTAAAGACCTTATCTCCAAATACAGTCACATTCTGAAGCCCATATGAATTTTGAAGGCACACAGTTTAGTCCAGAGCACTATACCTACGGGAATACTGGTTCTCTTGAGACACGAGCCTTCTAAGCCAGAGTACCCAGTGCCACCCATTGTGGAGGTTAAGCCTGAGCCGTGCTCCCTGGTGGCTGCAAGGAACTGCCAGTGCTCCCCTGATCGGGAGCTTTGGTTCTTGGCCTCCACCAGGAGTTGACTGGTGCCTGGCGGATGTTGCCAGTGATTTATTTTCCACTGGGACTATTATATTCTTCAGGTCACTAAGAGAAATCAAATCACCTACACTCAAACATTAGCCTTCCTGAAAACATTCTCCTTACCAGTTTATGTCATGTAAAATTATATTTTCCTTTTATGATAATGCTAGATAATTCTTGCAACAATCACTAAAAAGGAGAATTACAATGAATGGAATACAATTTTATACAACTAATATCCTTTCTGTAGGATCTTAAAGCAGAATGAAAAAGATCACTACTTTGAACACTCAGACTAACCTACGCTTTGGAAATTAAGGTTACAGCTTTTCAGTGCAGTTATACCTCTAAAAAAATCTAAAGTCCTGAAAATCAGTTTAATCTTACTGCAACAGGATGCTTTGGCTATGGGTTTTTGTTGCTGTTATGGTGGTTTCATTTAGTAATTTTCTTTGCCACATAGACACCAAATTAATGGCTCTACATCTTGGTAAATGATCAGAGATGAACTTACCATCTAATGTGTTTTGGTAATGTTACTAAGCTTTTGTTTTAATATCTTATTTGGTGATAAGAAAAAGGCAAAGGATCTAGAGAATAAAGAAATGGAGAAGTGCATGTACACATGCACCACAATGTTCAGAGCAGCTCTATTCACAATAGCCAAGACATGAAAGCAACCTAAGTGCCCATTGACAGATGAATGGATAAAGAAGATGTGGTACATATATACAATGGAATACTACTCAGCCATAAAAAAGAATGAAAGAATGTCATTTGCAGCAACATGGATGGATTTAGAGATTATAATACTAAGTGAAGTAAGTCAGAGAGAGAAAGACAAATATCATATGATATAACTTATATGTGGAATCTAAAAAAAAAAAAAAAAGATACAAATGAACTTATTTAGAAAATAGAAACAGACTCACAGACTTAGAAAACAAACTTATGGTTACCAAAGGGGAAAGGTATGGGGTAGGGTAGGGATAAATTAGGAGTTTGGGATTAACATAGACACACTACTAGATAAAATAGTTAACCAACAAGCACCTACTGTAGAGCACAGGGAACTCTACTCAATACTCTGTAATAACCTAAATGGGAAAAGAAGCTGAAAAAGAATAGACATATGTAGCTGTATAACTAAATCACTTTGCTGTACACCTGAAACTAACATAACATTGTAAATCAAATATAATCTGATATACAATTTAAAAAAAGAAACAGAGAAGTTATTTAATAATCACCATGCACACGTGTAGAATGCAGCGTAACTGAAGCCAGTGGGGCCTCATTTCCCGTGCAGCCATGTTGGGAAGCTAAAACTATGCGGGGTATGGAAGCAGGGTAGGGGCCGCCAGCATAGGCAGCAGAAGGGGGTGGGAGCCCTGCAGATGACTGAGGCAGAGGACTGCGTGGGGTCCACTCCCCCTTTCTCACTCCCGGTAATGTGACTTCAGTTAAGATAATTACCAAATCTAAGTCTCAGTTTCCCGTTCCCTCAAACCAAGACAATGGCTACCGAAAGTTGTGACAAGCAAATAGTGTGGTGCCTGCAAAGCACTTCCTTGAACTCCTTCGATAATAATCATTATCATTACTTCTGAAATTAAACCTCTGAGAGGCCGTGATCATTATCAGAGAGACGGCTGTAGGACCAAATTGCATACCCTATTAAAAAGGCCGATTCTGGGACCCAATTCCACTGGGAGGGGTGGTTCCCCCCACCAATAAGAAGCAATTCTCCAAACACCAGCTGCACACCCTACAGTTCAACTCAACTCTGATGACACTATCTACCTGGAGAGAGCATCAGATTCCACAGATTAAGGGCTCAGTCCCACAAGACTGCCCTGACTTCAGATGCCAATCACAAGTCCTGGTTGCCTCCTGTGCTTCTGACCCACCGGCTACAGATTGGAGGTTCCCTCCTTGGACTTCAGACACCACATGCAGGTCCAGATTGTCACTTGTACTTCAGACCAACTGGCTACAAATCAGAAGTCCCCACGATCCCTGCCTTGGGGTCAACTAATTTGCTAACGCACTGCACAGAAGTCAGAGAAACATTTTACTTGTTGGATTACCAGTTCATTACAAAAGGATATAACTCAGAAGCAGCCAGATGAAAGAGATGTATAAGGTAAGATATGTAGGAAGAGACAGGGAGCTTCTGTGCTCGCTCTGAGCTCTGGGAGGGCTTACCAACCCGGAAGCCCTCAGAACCTTGTCCTTTGGGGTTTTTGTGGTAGCTTCATTACAGAGGCATGATTGATTGATTCAACCCCCCAGCCCCACTCCTCTCCCAAAATCAGAGGGTGGGACTGAAAGTTTCAACCCTCTAATCACAGTTGGTCCCCTGGCAACCAGCAACCCCATCTTTAGGTGTGTTCCCAAAGTCACCTCGTTAACAGAAACCCAGCTGTGGTGGGAAGGGGCTTGTTACGAATCGCAAGACACTCATTTCACCTTTATGGCTCTGAAGCATTTCAGGAACAAGAGACAAAATATGCTCTTGTTAGTCTTATAGCTCAGGAAGTTCCAAGAGTTTTGGGAGCTGTGAGCCAGGAACCATGGAAGAAGACCAAATAGATATGAGAAACATATTTTGGTTAGCTGAAGACCAAACATATATTTCTCATAAATCACAGTATCACGTCTTTGTTTTGGTATCTCCTAGTTTCTCCTTCACAAATCAATTGCACTTTCCAGCTCCAACTTTTAGCCACATTACTATAAATAAAATCCTAGTTCTATTTTGGTGACATGATTTTCATATAAGTTGCATCTGTAATAACAAAATCTAATCTCTGACTAATTTCTGCTTAGGTATCTGTCTGTACTGAAATCTTACCAAGGGGTTAAAAAAAATGTATGAAACCTGAGGCTCTGTTCCACCTTTCTAATACAAAGTATTTAAAAAACAGGAGTAAGAATTATTGCAATATGTCAAAGCAAGTGTCACACTAGATCACTATATCTATTTTTTATATAGTTAAAGCATCTTATCCAAACTGCCTAGCTTCTATCATTAATCATGGAACTCTAGCAATGAAAGAGACTCTTGACATTGTCTAAAGCAACTCTTCAGCTATGGCAGAAATTTCATTACACAGTCCAAATAGGTGAAGCCTTTAGTTGGATATCTCCAGCTAACTTCAGAGTGGGGCTTCCTGAGTGGGAGAATGTTCTCTTTTATGGAAAGTCCAGGTTACTTGTATTCTTTGAATCCAATCTCATTTTTCACTTCTTCAGTCTTACAGGACAAGTCAATTACTTCTCCTGGACTGCCCTTCCAAGCCCTTAGGCTCAAGCTAGGGCTAGGAATAAACTACCCAGATAAACACTGACAAAATTCCCAAACATGAGATGGCCTTTAACAGAAGAAGATTTTCACTAATTTCTAAAGTTTATACCTGAAATTTTGCATGCCAAATTGCTATCCTCAAAAAATATTTCAAAAGAAATTCCACTTCATAGTGTTTTAGACTATGATATATTAGCATGTTCTCACACAAAGATACAGTTTTACAACATTTACGGTTTAAAAAACATCAGAAAAGTTCCACAAAATAGAAAGGAAACATTACTGTAAAGCTTAATTTTCTACTACTGTATCTGATAAAACATCCCTTTTATGTTTTGCCCTGTAAGTGACAGGACCTTCGTGGTCAATGTGAAAGATTAGAGTCATCCTCATCTTCTTGACCACCACCATCACCATCAACAGCATCATCATGAACATCACCATTACTGTCATCAGCAACATCCTGATCATCACCATTGTTAACATCACCCGCACATGGTTGTCAGACACACAGGACCTATGTCAATCAGCCTATAGAGGGAACAGATAAATAACTTAAAGAAATTTTGGGGCTCCCCTGGTGGCGCAGTGGTTGAGAGTCCGCCTGCCGATGCAGGGGACACGGGTTCGTGCCCCGGTCCGGGAGGATCCCACATGCCGCGGAGCGGCTGGGCCCGTGAGCCACGGCCGCTGAGCCTGCGCGTCCGGAGCCTGTGCTCCGCAACGGGAGAGGCCGCAACAGTGAGCGGCCCGCGTACCACAAAAACAAAACAAAAACAAAAACAAACAAAAAAAAGAAATTTTGGCAAGACCATGTTGGTACTTGAAACTTTTGGGCTTTTTTACGTTCTTCAAATGGTACCTGGAATATTTTCATGGATTTCACCAAATTAAAAATAAGGCATAGTGGCTTTAAATTCATTAAGCTTGACTTATTTAGTACAGATATTTTCCAGACAACTGCTAATACAGTTCTCATCAAAAAATGTATTTCAGGAAGTAGAATGAAGTATTTATTGGAAGCAGACCAATTAAACACAGAATCATTGGATTTGGCCTCAAAAATGTTTCTTGTTTATTTCACATATGTCACGACAGCAATTTGGAAAAATTGACCCAAAAAAAGCATATTCTTTGCTCCATTTAAAGGTCACATATATTCATAAATAGATTTCTATTTCCACATTTGGTTAATTCTTTTATCACCAAATTAAATCCTTTATAAGTTATATATATTTTATCGTGTTTTTTTTTTTATAGTGAGTCATCAATTTTATCCCTTTGCTCTAAGCAGGGAAACATCACCTCTTAAGGAATTTTGTTTTAACAGGACTTCTTTTGGCTGGGATGTGCTAGGCATGACACAACATTCCTGCCAACAGTTTTAGCATTTTCTAAAATGTTGCCCATGCCTTTGGACACTCAGAAATCTTATGGGCTTGTTTTAGCCTCACTCAGGACACTGAAACTAATGGGCCTCTGTCTCTAAAAGTATTGTTTCTTAAACAAGCCTGCACACAGAATCACCTAAGATTTTTTTCAATACCACCGCACCACTCTCCCAAATTCTGGTTTCATTTATCTCGAGTGCGGCAGGCACTGGGAGTTTTTAAAAGCTTCTCAGGTAAGATACAGTCAGGTAGCATATAGCCAGGATTGAGAACAAATGTTGTGATCTTCTGAACATGAATTTCAGAGACAAGAATGTTGAAGCACTACGAGATGAAATATCTTTCCTTAGGACACAAACTATTTATTGGTCAAGCCATGTCTGGAACCCAGCAGTAACGATTCCTGTGTTCTTTTCACAAAGGTGTGTCACTTACGTTAAGTATTGGTGAAGTAAACATGGAAACCAATGTAACACAGCCATACATCTAATAAACCAGAGTAGAACCATAAGTATCATAAAATGAGATAATCCCTCTTATTTATATTAGAATATACAAAATATAAAATTTGATGCAGATAGTGTACAAATCCACATTGGAAGAATTCACCATCTAGGAGATGGAAAGAAGACGTCAACAGATAATTGGTTTGTAAAACCTCACAGATCAAGGTCAATAGTCTCTGTGCAGGAAAATGGCAATCTGGTGAGAACAATCTGATTACTCTCCCCAAGACTGATGTACGTCCTTGATTCAGATGAAATGATTTGGCTTATCCTTTCTATTTACCCTCATGCTTTTAGTTAACAGGTTTCAATTTCTACATTTCTTTGATAAAACAATATTATTTAATAATGTCATAGACAGTTTTTCAGCAGTTTTAACCTTTTATCACAATCCTTTACTCTCATGATTAAGCCAGGGAGATGCATAGTATTTATGGAAAGTATATCTTGCACCTTCTGTGACGATAAGACATTGTTTAATTTTGTGCCTTTAATTTCAGTTGATGTATTAACTTTGAATAGAACTTATTGTTGTTTTCACGCAGTGCCGTTTTATTTGTGTATATATTATATTTTTCTTTAGTTCTCTTTTTCTGAAGCTTCAGCTTGTACTTAGGTCTCACTGATCTCCCTGCGGATGTGTCAGCTTCTTTCTAAAATCCGACACAGATCATCTTTATGAAGCAGCATTTGTTCATTAGCAATAAGAAAATTGGCAGAATATGTCTGTACTGACACTATTTTTCTTACCCCCATGATTATTTTCTTAAGGCTTTCAGAAAAACGTCCTATTATGAGAAGCGTAATGTTTCAGCCTTGTTTATTCTTTTATGCCCATAAATATTTAAAATGTTCCTTTTGTCTATGAATGTCACAATACCCTTGGCATATACCCAGACCACAGAATTCCAATTTAAATTCATAATACGCTTATCACAAAATTGTTAAACGAAGCAGCAATACTGTAGTTAAATTATGTTTGTAAAGGAAATAGATTTGCCTTTTTATTGTCATGGGGGTCATTCTCTCATTCTTGAAATTACAAAGTGAATGTCTTGGTTCCCCTAAGACATTTGGGAATTCTTTTGAGAATAGCTATGACACGGTGAGAAAAGAATAGGACTTGGAAGCAAAAACTTTGCTTCTGCCTCGAGTTTCCTTTCTATGAACTCTAATGGTGATAGACAACTTCCTACCTCTCTGAGCTTCAGTTTCCCTTGCATTAAGTTGTAGGAGCTCTTCTTTGACCACATGCCCATCATCTCATAATATCATACTCGGTTGCTGGGGAGATTAATTGAGAGAAAGTGTATAAAACATATTGTGACCAGTACAATTCAATATAAATGAACCATAAAATAAAGACGGCACAATCAATCAAGAGGTACGCAAAAAAAGAAACAAACAAAAATATACATGCACACACAATTTGGAACATGAACTATCATACCTTAAAAAATTAGGATGTTTGGAACTATATTTTGAAAAACTAGGACAAGTTGTCCCGATTTTCCTTAACCGTCTTGAAATTCTGCTTGCCAGCCAGAGTTACAGACTCTACACTGGTGACAAAGGTGAGCATGTGAGTATCAATGAGTTAGTTCCCTGCATGAAACATAACAGGAACCTCATTCCTTGCTGAGCGACATCTATTAGAGCATATATATTTTCACCTTATTTTGGAAAGACTTTTGGAAGATCCTAACTAATAATAGTAGCAAATGTTTGCATAACACTTAGCAGTTTAGAGAACACTTATACAGTAATTATAAGAGAATGAAAACTCAATCATTTGGAAATCTACAAATATTCTCAGCAATTTCTCCAAGTGCTTGAACTGAGTCCAATTTGGGGGGCACGTAACTGAAAGCAGACACACTAACTCATCTGTTTTACAAGGTACTGAGGAGCAAATAAGGAAAGAACTATTACTGCTACAGTAATGGGGAAGGTAATGCCCCAAATCTATATTTAGTTCTAGCTTTGAATAGTACACTCTAAAAAGTAACTCATGAAATAGATTAAAAAGACTTTATTTGAAAACCATAGTTTTTCGATTTCAGAAGTCTTCAAAGTTTTTACCTTCTAGATCATTAACACTGTATAAAATCCATAAAATACAACACAATGATGAAAATCTGAGCTCATTTCTATTTATTTATTTGAAATATGATTCATTGAGTATTTTTAACTAAGACGTAGTCTTAGAAATATTTTGACTAAGTTATATGAAGAGGTACATTTAGAAACTAGAAAAACTAAATAAGCACATTACTCATTTAACTTCATTGTTATCATTCATTGCCTCTCAGTGCTCCGGGTGGTCTGTTTCTTGTTTGAGACAGAAATTCAAAAGAAATGAACATAACTGAAAATACCCTTGTATTTCTAAAGAGTGGTCACCCAATCCATTTGAAAAATTCTTCCTTAGACAAATATTTATCTTGTTTTATGCCCCAGAATTCCTAGTTCATCTTTCATCTTAACTGGATCTTATCATAAACTTCCAAGGCTTGAAGTTCTTATACTACAAGGAGTCACGGTATTGACAAATCTGCTAAGTGATTTCAGTGACTGAATTTTCTCTAATAATTCATATGATTGGACCAAATATACATGTGTGATTTTGGTAACTGCAAAAGATTTACTCCTACATTTCTACTTTGTCCCCTTTGCATTTTTATAAGAGTGTGTGTGTGCGCGCACTTGTGTGTGTTTGTGCGTACGTATGATTTTGCCATTAATCAAAGATCTGGGGAATTTCTGAAAATGAATAATTTCCATTGAGGCTTACATTTATGAACTTACAGCTACAGATGGCTCTCAACAGATGCTTGTTAACCTGGAAGATTCTGCTTGATTGGTTTACAGAGTTTAATGTAAAAGAACCCCTTCTTTTCTATTATGCATGTATAATACATAAATGTCTATATTTCTCATAAATTTACAGACAACTAATATGTTAGGCAAAATAATGAAAGCTTTCAGTGAAGCAAATAACTTTTCATTACTTTGAATAAAGCCATTTCCAAGAATAGGAAGTGCATTTGAGGGTTTTAAGTACCATTTGCTTATTTTTTTAGAACCTCATGTAACATAGTTTACTTTTATTTATTTAGTATATACATGGTAAAATGAAGGCAAACTTTGATCTATCTATGTTTAGATAGAGTCATCTATGTTTAAATGATATATGATAAGGAAAATGGGAAGAACCCCAAGATAAAATAATTATCCCTATATATTTATATATGTATTATATGTATTTATAAATAATTATAAGGTAATTGCTATGCATCCCTTAAATAAGGAACGTAAAAATCTGGTACATTTTAATCACCTTAATGGCATTTAAAACTGGAGAGGAAATAGTAATTTCTAAAAAAGGTGTATAAGGCATTTCTCAAAAGTCATATAATGTTATTCATGCATTGGCATAGATCTAACTAAATAATCCTGCAATTTATCGGATGTGTACAATGTGTAAGGTCAGACCTTGTGCACATAGCTCACCAGAGCAGGGCTAGAGATGGACATAAAGTTTTCATCAGGACAGTCCCTCAGTAAAATGATCTCTGTGGCTTTGTGCTGACTGCCAGGCTTGTTCTAAATGACTCAACTACTTTCTTCTCCACGGTCACACATCACAGTATTATACAGAGTATTGTATTCAAAACTAATTATTTTTAATACGTTCTCAGATGCAGCAACATGGATGGACCTAGAGATTATTATACTAAGTGAAGTAAGTCAGAAAGTGAAAGACAAATACCATATGATATCACTTATATGTGGCATCTAAAATATGGCACAAATGAACATATCTACGAAACAGAAACAGACTCACAGACATAGAGAACAGATATGGTTGCCAAAGTGGGAGAGGGCAGGAGAAGATTGAATTGGGAGTTTGGGATTAGTAGATACAAACTATTACATATAGAATGGATAAACAAGGTTCTACTGTATAGCACAGGGAACTACATTCTATATCCTGGGATAAACCATAATGGAAAAAAATAGAAAAGAATGTATATATGTGTATAACTGAGTCACTTTGCCATACAGTAGAAATTAACACGACATTGTAAATCAACTATACTTTGATAAAACAATTTAAAAAATATATTCTCAGATATAGAATTTTATCCATGACCAGCAGAATTAAAAGTGGTCATGCTTAACTATTCAGCTTGGTCTAAACATTTTTGATACCTTAATATTTACTAGTTCTTTTCGAAGGATTATGCCAGATGTATGAAAAGCCAATGAACTGGATTACTTGTTAGCCACTGCTTTTTAATATATTCAATGAAAAGGAAAATAAACAAAAAAATATTATCCAGACGAGAATGTACTCTGTGAAAGTATCTGTAGCCACGGGATCTTTTCAAAGTCATACCCCTGCCTGCTGATCTTGTTAGAAACTTGAACATTTTTTGTTTCTCTGCAGCTCTTTTCCTTATATTCTCTCCCACCCAGTGAATGACCACGTTTGGGGGTTTCTCAAAATAAAATAGTGACACTATTTTAACATTGACACCCCTTGAATTTATGAATAAGTAAATAAACAAATATATAAATAATCTTTTCTTTTTTAACTGTTTCTTTGAGAAACTTACCCTGAAGCTATGATGCTCTAATACTTTCTATAACACCCTAGAAATTTCTGGCATCCTGTGAAGATGCACCGTCCTGCTGCCACCCCTGTTACTGCTAATTCCACAGAAAATACTGATGTCCCTGTGGACAATCAGTCTCACCCCTCAGTCCCACCGTTTTCTCCTCTCCTTATCTCAAATAATCTTTCCCTTCACTCCACCATGTCCACTCACACTTGGAGTGACAAGCTAAGTCTTGTCATCACAGGGAGAGACTCACATTCAGTCATGGCTTTCTAATTGTAATATGACATCCTGACAACAAAAGTTATTTTAAAATTCTTAGGAAATCAGGGTTAAAAATATGTCCGTATTTTCTTCCAATTATGATATATTTTCTTGTACACGTTCCCTGAAGCTCTGGGTTTGTTTTTTTTTTTAATTTATTTATTTATTTTTGGCTGTGTTGGGTCTTCGTTGCAGTGCGCAGGCTTCTCATTGCAGTGGCTTCTCTTGTTGCCGAGCATGGGCTCTAGGTTCGCGGGCTCAGTAGTTGTGGCACACGGGCTTGGTTGCTCCGTGGCATGCGGGATCTTCCCGGACCAGGGCTTGAACCCATGTCCCCTGCATTGCAGGCGGATTCTTAACCACTGTGCCACCAGGGAAGCCCCCCTGAAGCTCTTGATCTCTAGTACTCGTACACCAATTTGGGGTTCCACTGGGTTCTATGACTCACTTTCCTTTCGCCACTTACCTATAATTTTCACTCCTTGAATGAGTCAAGGTTTTTACAGAATTCACAGATATTCACATACCCTTTCCTTTTCCTGAAACACCTTTGCCTCATTCTTCACTGACTTGTCATAACAAGGAAACACACAAATTCAAACATAACACTTCGATCATAATTGGATATCCTTCCGGATCTCTTGTTAAGGCATCACACTCATCTCATCTTCTGATTGAAGATCCCCAACTTCTGTGGGGCACCTACATCACCTGTCAATGTCACCCACATTTTCCCTTCAACACCTATTGTACACCTTTCTTCAATCTCGATCTCCCTACCCATCTTCTCATTGAATGACTTCGCTTCTTTTCCATCAACAAAGACTTCTCTCATCGTCCCGCTAATGAGTCCTTACTACAAACTACTGCTCATAGCCACCCTCTCTTTCATTCTTCTGCTAAAATGGAAGAAGCACCCTTCTTTATGTCAAAAGCCTGGCTTTCCGTATAGTTTCTGGATCTTCCTTTGTCAAGGATTCAGGGATGTCCCTCCATTGATGACTCAATCATTCCCCTGAATTTTAATTATCACCTCATCTTGGATCTTCCCCATCAATATTCAAATATACATTAGGCTGTTCTCTCTCTCTCTCACTCTGTCTATATATTCATATACATATTCATTCATATATATGTCTCATCCTCTTTAAATCTAATCCTCTTTAAAGCCACATTTCTCATAGCCAAACTCCCTTCATCCTTCCCAATAAAACCTTTCTTGCTAAGGTCACCCATGGCCTGAATTTAGTAAATCCAATGGGTCTTTATTTTTTGTGACACCTCAGCTGCATTCACCATAGCTGATGAGTTGAAGCCTGTTTAGGCTCTTTGTCTCTGCGATATCACGTTCTCCTGGTTTTGCTCAGTCGTCTCAGATGAACTGCGTTTCAGGCTCTATCTTGAGTCTCCTACTTTTAATTCTCATTCATGTCCATGGCTTGAAATTTCATCTAGGTATTAACAGCATTCACTCTCACATCTCTAAGAGGATCCCCCTCTCAAGGTCCAGACCCATGTGTACAACTGCCTCCGGAAATACCTTTGAGTACATCGTACAAGCGTCTCCTTGGAGAGAACATGTGATGTCCAAATCCACCTCTCCTCTAGTAAACTCTGTCTCCTTCAGTAGTGACTCATCTGGTTGCTGAGAACTCACGCTGGAGCCTGAACTTTCATATCTGCAATCCATCACGAGGTCAACGGATGCCATTTCTAAACCCTATCCAACCCCCAGGCCAACCTCTGAGACCAAGCACCACATCTCTTACCTAGACTACTGCAAAACCCCTTTATTCTCTCCCTTTGTGTATTCCTTCACTTCTCCAAGCCACTTTCCACGCAAAAGTCAGGGTGTTTTATTTCAACACATGCCTGATCACATTACTTCCTCCTTTAACATCCTTCCATGTCTGGCTCTAAAATTCTGAACATGCACTCAAACAGTCTGCATGATCTTTGCTTAACTAAACTCCAGCCTTGTTCATTATGCTCCAAGAACAGAAGCTCCTTCTCAGTTCCTGAAATATGGGAAAGCTTTTCTCCCCCCCCAAAATATCATAACAGCCTCTCCCTAGAACATTCTCCTGCTCACCTACAACTCATGCTTCATATCTCAACTTAAACACCACTTCCTCAGAGAAGACTACTTTGATCTCTCAATATAAATGAAGCGTCTCCAACTGTATTTTCTTTCAAAGCATCTAAGGCACCTTTGTAATTGCATATTTATTTGTGTGATCATGTCTTTCTTTTCACACATCTGCATGTCTTCTCAGGACCTAGACGATCTCTGTTCTGTTCACCCCTGAGCTCCCAGTTCCCAGGTGTAGCAGATGCCAGGACTATCTTACACTATTGTGTTATTCAGAACACAAAGGCATCAGTCCCAGGGGTGAACGATGCTTTAATTCTAGCCTATGCACTGCTTGCTGCTACTGCTCCTGGTGCAGGGCAGTGACCTCCTGGAGGTGTAGCTTTTACTAGCTTTGCACACAGGTACCTTATGGACAAGGGCTGGCCCTTACAGGTACTCAATCATTGGTGTCTGAAATAAAGAATTAACTTTTAGGGCAACTTTAAAAAATAACTGCTTTCTATCACAAGTTAGATTAGGATAACTATTTTATTTTTATTTTTCATAACAACTGCTCTAATTATTGGTTGAATAGGAAGCAGCAAATGATGTCAGTTGCATTCATGATAATTCATTTATATGCTGAAAGTTTTTCTTCTTAATTGCAGGAGCATTAATAACCCATACAAAGCTGGATTCTTTGCCTGACTTGCAGAAAATTCTGTTTCATAAACTCTGCAGAGAAACAACTCCGATTAAAAAAAATATTCACAAAATAATTAATTGCCCATTTGACATATTACGCCATCTGCTCAAGTTATTAACTTGGCGCAAACTGGACTTCATAACTTCTATTATATAAATAGACCCTGTTTGACTTTGTCACTTGGTCCAGGCATTTGTATCATAAAATTCTGTTCATGATCATGAGAATAAGAGAAAGTGAGTGGATCAGTTACTGTAAATTAAAAATACAACTCCTAACTACCAAATTGGGAGCACTATCATATTTAAATAAAAGGACAGTTAGTACATCATCACTTAATATAGCACAAAACTATGGGATTAGATGAAAAAGTCATGGAAAGTTTGTTACCTTTTTTCTTTTTTTTTTAATGTGAATAATGTCTGAGCACGTAGGGGGAAAAGATGTATCATAGGAAAGCAGTTGGGCGCAGAGAGAAAGGTGTTTGATTAACTTATACTTTAAAAATACAGTTTCTATTTTGTTAGAATTTTCTTAAAAAGAAAAAAAAAAAAAACTTTTGTAATACAAAAGCAGGCCCATTAGGGTAGTTTGGGGTTGGGGGAGTGACGGAACCTGATCTCTGTTTTTAGGATCGTAAATTGATGGGAAGTGCTGCCACATAGAGATATCAAAATATGTGATAGCTGTATGTTTTAGCAACAGATCTGTAAACGCCTAGGAAAGCGAACCTGGGAATGTCCATCTGCTGGTGCTGATGACTTTTCTCAGCAGAACACCCACCCGAGGTGAATCAAGTCTGGACAACAGCGTTAGAGGTCAATTTTCCACAAACTTCAGCTTCTTCTCGATGAGGATGAGGTTGCCACAAATGGCCAAAATCACTCCTCCATCTGTTTCTGGTGAAAGTTTGCTGTTCACCTTGATTGGGACGCAACATGAATCATTTACAAGCAGAAGATCACGCTGCAAAGGCCACAATATGCCCAATTAATTTATTGTACCTGAGGAAGGGTGCTAGCAAACACAGCTTTTGATCTGGCAGCATGTCGAGGAAACAATCTAATTATGCAAAACTTTTAAAATCTTAGGAGATGCCTTTGGCAGAGACTGGAAAAGTTATAATGATGATCTCAAATTAGAAAACTATAGAGGTCATTTTTTTCAAATGATAAAATATATGCTCATCACGAAAAAATCTATTTTATAAATATTGTTCATAGTTCCAGAAATACTTTGAAAACAAATCATTTTCATAATGGCACTTAATGACTAGGGGAAGAGACTTACTATCTCCAATTGACTCCAAGATACTGAAGGAGAACAAGTGTCTTGGGGTAAACTCACTTCTCTAATCTTGTATCCACAAACAGATTACTATCACTGTAGAATGCTGGTCACGGTAATGAGCAGAGTATGACATGTACTAACAAATACTTAATCATTAATGTAAGCTGCTTCCCAAATTGAGGAAGTAGATTTAGGAAATCGTAAGGAAAAGAAAGGCTGCAGGAAAGAAAATACATATGTAGAAAAATGGGAAGGAAGTAGGGAGCATAGTTCCAAATGCCTTCTATTCTATGATGTCACTAATAGAAGCTCTTCAATTTCTAGCTACTGCTGAATCTTGGGTTGCCTATGTTGATCTTCTGAGACTCGATACAGTACATCACCTACAGACAAGCAGTGAGGGTAATGCTTTTTATTTTCTTTCTACACTTCCAAACTGATATTTAGTTGTGATCAGGTTTAAAAGATACCACTGGCTTAGACCTTAGGGCTGCTGGAATCAGAATCTATGAAGGCGTTTGCATTGAAATTTGGCTTCCAGCTGCTTTAGTATGTTGGCACTTTAGCTGTCATTAGATTCTTAATTCCTTAAAGGAAAGAATGATATTTATTCCTTGTCTTCTCTAGAATGCCTCTTCTAATCGTATACATAAAATAAGATTTCAGGATAGGTTTGTTCATTTATTGATAGAGAAAACTTCTCCTGTTCAGGGACTTCCCTAGCGGTCTAGTGGTTAAGATGTCGCCTTCCATTGCAGGGGGTGTGGGTTCGATCCCTGGTTGGGGAGATAAGATCCTACATGCCTCATGGCCAAAAAAAACCAAAACAGAAAACAGAAGCAAAATTGCAACAAATTCAATAAAGACTTTAAAAATGGTCCACATCAAAAAAAAAAAAGAAGTCTTAAGAGAACGTCTCCTGTTCATATGGATGGGGTACGTGGAGTTGTGAAGAAATAGAGGACACCTAATACTGAGACTCAGTATTATAGGAAATGCTAGAGCTTGTCCAACTCCAGATTATGAGTGTGATCTTTAATTCCGCCTGGAAGAGCTTCCACGCCCTCTGTTCTAAGTATGGTCCACCCCATCCAGATCATAAGTACTCAGCGTCTCTCAAAGGCAGATGGGACAGTTCCCTCTTCCTTTCCCGCCCCTTCCTTTCCTTCTCTCTCTCTCCCACTAACATGTCTTTTCTTTTGTATTTTGTTTCAATCATGACATTAAGGTGTCTTGCCTCTCCCACTTGACTGTATTTTCATAAAAGATGCAAATGATTGCATAATCTGATTTCCACATGATTTCACAGTTAATGACCAGCTGAGGATTATATAGAGATAAAGAGAAAGATAATTATTATCATATACATAAACATATATACACACATATATATGTATGCATGTATGTGTGCATATATATTTAGAGTCAACTTAAATATATCTCTGTGTATAGAAGGATATGCATTTTACATAAATGTTGCACAGTTTTCTAGTGAAAACAGAATGCAGAATCAAATCAGAACCAAACTGAAAATGTTTAAATACATAAACATTTAAAATGATCATTTTTCTAGATGCTTCTTTTGAAATCTCTAAATATTAACTTTCTAAATCTATGCACTCACTTGTCTATTCAAGCTTATTATTTTAGTTTGAAAACTTATTAGATAAGAGCAAAAGGAAAATGGAAAGAAAGAGAGATTAAACATTGAGAGCTGTGGTCAAAGTTCTATTTACTTTTAGTCATGGAAAATTCAGCAAAAATAAGTGAATAATAAAATGTCTCAATAATCAAAACTCACTGACTTAACGGGCCATTATCCTGGTCTGGCATAATTCAATAACAAATAAAGATAATTACTGAATATTCTAAAGATGAAAATATACTAAAAAATTAGCTCCAAAAATAGTACTAATGTTGGCCAATATTTAATTCTAAAGCATTCGGTTCACATTCTTTCGTAGTGGTCATTAAAATCTAATAGAAATATATTTTAGATTTAGATGATTGTATATTCAGAATCATATCAAACATTTACTGATTTACAGATAGAAATAACTTAGACAAATTTTCTCTTCTTCAAAATGTTCCAGCTTTGCACTGGACCTTTCAAGATGTACGGCATTTCATTTCATAGGTGCCTGATTGAATGATACCTGCAAAACCCTGTCCTCTGAGTTTGTTTAACAGGTAGAAGATGCTTGTCAATTATCAGCATACAGTACATATGAGAGAAAGCATATACCTTTCATGTTCCCTGGCTTTAAGACACAGTGAAGAAAAGGTTCCCTTTACAGAAACAAAACACCCCACAAACAAGCAAGTTATCATTCAAAATATAGTAATAAAATGCAGCCAGGGTTAATTCCCTTTATAGGATTTCCTTGTAGCAATGGTAAATGAATGAATTTCTTGATCTCAGTGACTTTTCATGGAAAATGAGTATGATTTTCATTTTAACACACAAGAAGCAGTGAACAGTCATTTCTTAATGGTAATAAAGTACTCTGAAAATGAAAAAAAGAAAAACACTACCTAACTGCTTAGTACCAGATAATAAAGAAATAATCTCATGTTAGGTTAAGTCTTCAGAAAGTCCATTTAAATTTAGTTGGTAGCCTCAGCCTCCTTTTAGTACCACCTCCTTGAAGGGTCAAGAGGCCTGGTGGTGGAGGATTGAACTTTGATGAGTCTGCAAACTTTGTGTGATGATTACATTTAATTCCTAGGTCACACAGTATTCCTGGGAGCTTTTTTGTCAGTGTTTGCTACATCTGAATTCAGTTACTGTGAATGTGGGACCATATGTTTTATATTCTTCAAGAATATTAAATTCACAAATACATCAACCTCTACCGTCTGTAAGAACAATATCCAACAAAACAATCTACAGCACCATTAGGAACCAGCATAGCAATTTATATGAAATTCAGAGTAAACATCTCACTATGGATTAAAGAACAGTTTATATGCAAAACCGTTTAAAACTTAGCATTTTAATAATGGTTGCCCTTCAGTGGAAGAAAAGTACATCATTTTTTGGTAACTAAATTAAAAAAATACCCTCAAGTAGTTCTAAATATTGACTGAAGGATATCTTAGAAACATAAAGAAGATATCTGCAATGTAGATTTAAATTAAAATTGTTAACGCATAGGCCATTGGTTTAGCAATATAACTGACTCTTTTCATTTGTGAATACGATTTTGATTCACTTCCAATTATTTTCTTTGAATATACTGATACAATATCACAGCTGACGCAAATACTCTTAAGAGGTCTTCTTAAAAGTGATGAGGTTAAAAACAGTGAAGTGAGGTGGGAGAGACAAGATGGCGGAAGAGTAACACGCGGAGATTTCCTTCTTCCCCACAGATACACCAGAAATACAGCTACACGTGGAACAACTCCTGCAGAACACCTACTGAACGCTGGCAGAAGACCTCAGACCTCCCAAAAGGCAAGAAACACCACACTTACCTGGGTAGGGCAAACAAAAAAACCCTAAAAACAGAGACAGAGGATAGGGACGGGACCGGCACCAGTGGGAGGGAGCTGGGAAGCAGGAAAGGTTTCCACACACTGAGAAGCCTCTTCGCGGGCGGAGACTGTGGGTGGCGGAGGGAAAAAGCTTCGGAGTCGCGGAGGAGAACGCAGCAACTGGGGCGCGGAGGGCAAAGCGGGGAGATCCCCGCACGGAGGATCGGCGCCGACCGGCACTCAGCAGCCCGAGAGGC
>RJWK010036528.1:0-21684 GCA_004363435.1 Platanista minor | reverse complement strand
TATATATATATATATATATATATATATATATATATATATATCACATCTTCTTTATCCATTCATCTGCCGATGGGCATTTGGGTTGCTCCCATATCCTCACTATTGTAAATAGTGCTGCAATGCAATGAACACTGAGGTACATGACTCTTTTTGAATTATGGTTTTTTCAGGGTATATGCCCAGTAGTGGGATTGCTGGGTTGCATGGTAGTTCTATTTTTTGTTTTTTAAGGAACCTCCATACTCTTCTCCATAGTGGCTGTATCAATTTACATTCCCACCAACAGTGAGAGAGGGTTCCCTTTTCTCCACACCCTCTCCAGCATTTATTGTTTGTAGATTTTTTGATGATGGCCATTCTGACTGGTGTGAGGTGATACCTCGTTACAGTTTTGATTTGCATTTCTCTAATGATTAGAGATGTTGAGCATCCTTTCATGTGTTTGTTGGCAATCTGTATATCTCCTTTGGAGAAATGTCTATTTAGGTCTTCTGCTCATTTTTGGATTGGGTTCTTTGTTTTTTTGATATTGAGCTGCATGTAAATTTGGAGATTAATCCTTAGTCAGTTGCTTCATTTGCAAATATTTTCTCCAATTCTGAGGGTGGTCTTTTCGTCTGGTTTATGGTTTCCTTTGCTGTGCAAAAGCTTTTAAGTTTCATTAGGTTCTAATTGTTTATTTTTGTTTTTATTTCCATTTCTCTAAGAGGTGGATCAAAAGGATCTTGCTGTGATTTATGTCATACCCTGTTCTGCCTATGTTTTCCCCTAAGAGTTTTACAGTGTTTGGCCTTACATTTAAGTCTTTAATCCATTTTGAGTTTATTTCTGTGTATGGTGTAAGGGAGTGTTCTAATTTCATTCTTTTACATGTCGCTATCCAGTTTTACCAGCACCACTTATTGAAGAGGCTGTCTTTCCTCCATTGGATATTCTTGCCTCCTTTGTCAAAGATAAGGTGCCCATATGTGCGTGTGTTTATCTCTGGGCTTTCTATCCTGTTCCATTGATCTATATTTCTGTGTTTGTGTCAGTACCATATTGTCTTGATTACTGTAGCTTTATAGTATAGTCTGAAGTCTGGGAGCCTGATTCTTCCAGCTCCATTTTTCCTTCTCAAGATTGCTTTGGCTATACAGGGCCTTTTGTGTTTCCATACAAATTGTGAAATATTTTGTTCTAGTTCTGTGAAAAATGCCATTGGTAGTTTGATAGGGATTGCATTGATTCTATACATTGCTTTGGGTAGTACAGTCATTTTCACAGTGCTGATTCTTCCAATCCAGGAACATGGTATATCTCTCCATCTGTTTGTATCATCTTTAATTTCTTTCATCAGTGTCTTATAGTTTTCTGCATACAGTTCTTTTGTCTTCCTATGTAGGTTTATTCAGAGGTATTTTATTCTTTTTGTTGCAATGGTAAATGGGAGTGTTTCCTTAATTTCTCTGTAAGATTTTTCATCATTAGTCTATAAGAATGCAAGAGATTTCTGTGCATTAATTTTGTATCCTGCTACTTTACCAAATTCATTGATTAGCTTTAGTAGTTTTCTGGTAGCATCTTCAGGATTCTCTATGTATACTATCATGTCATCTGCAAACAGTGACAGTTTTACTTCTTTTCCGATCTGGATTCCTTTTATTTCTTTTCTGTCTCTGATTGCTGTGGCTAAAACTTCCAAAACTATGTTGAATAATAGTGCTGAGAGTGGGCAACCTTGTTCCTGATCTTAGTGGAAATGGTTTTAGTTTTTCACCATTGAGAATGATGTTGGCTGTGGGTTTGTCATATATGGCCTTTATTATGTTGAGGTAACTTCCCTCTGTGCCTACTTTCTGGAGGGTTTTCATCATAAATGGGTGTTGAATTTTGGCAAAAGCTTTTTCTGCATCTATTGAGATGATCATATGGGTTTTCTCCTTAAATTTGTTAATATGGTTTATCACATTGATTGATTTGCATATATTGAAGAATCTCTGCATTTCTGGGATAAAACCCACTTGATCATGATGTATGATCCTTTTAATGTGCTGTTGGATTCTGTTTGCTAGTATTTTGTTGAGGATTTTTGAATGTATGTTCATCAGTGATATTGGCCTGTAGTTTTCTTTGTTTGTGACATCGTTTTCTGGAATTGGTATCAGGGTAATGGTGGCCTCATAGAATGAGTTTTGGAGTGTTTCTCCTTCTGCTATATTTTGGAAGAATTTGAGAAGGATAGATGTTAGCTCTTCCCTAAATGTTTGATAGAATTTGCCTTGTGAAGCCATCTGGTCCTGGGATTTTGTTTGTTGGAAGATTTTTTTTTTTGCGGTATGCAGCCCTCTCACCATTGTGGCCTCTCCCGTTGCAGAGCACAGGCTCTGGACGCACAGGCTCAGCAGCCATGGCTCACGGGCCCAGCTGCTGTGCAGCATGTGTGGTCTTCCCGGACCAGGGCACAAACATTTGTCCACTGCATCGGCAGGCGGACTCTCAACCACTGGGCCACCAGGGAAGCCCCTTGTTGGAAGATTTTTAATCACAGTTTCAATTTCACTGCTTGTGATTTGTCTGTTAATATTTTCTATTTCTTCCTGGTTCAGGCTTGGAAGGTTGTGCTTCTCTAAGAATATGTCTGTTTCTTCCAGGTTGTCCCTTTTATTGGCATATAGTTGCTTGTAGTAATCTCTAATGATCCTTTGTATTTCTGCAGTGTCTATTGTTACTTCTTTTTTAATTCTAATTCTGTTGATTTGAGTCTTCTCCCTTTTCTTCTTAATGATTCTGGCTAACGGTTTATAATTTTGTTTATCTTCTTAAAGAAACAGCTTTTAATTTTATTGATGTTTGCTATCATTTCCTTCATTTCTTTTTCATGTATTTCTGATCTGATCTTTATGATTTCTTTCTTTCTGCTAACTTTGGAGTTTTCTGGCTCTTCTTTCTCTAATTGTTCTAGGTGTAAGGTTAAGTAGGTTATTTGAGATGTTTCTTGTTTCTTGAGGTAGGATGTATTGCTGTAAACTTCCCTCTTAGAACTGCATTTGCTGCATCGCATAGGTTTTGGGTCGTCACATTTTCATCATCATTTGTTTCTAGGTATTTTTTGATTTCCTCTTTGATTTCTTCAGTGATCTCTTGGCTATTTAGTAGTGTATTTTTTAGCTTCCATGTGTTTGTATTTTTTACAGTTTTCTTCCTGTACTTGATATCTAGTCTCATAGCATTGTGGTCAGAAAAGATACTTGATACGATTTCAATTTTCTTAAATTTACCAAGGCTTGATTTGTGACCCATGATATGATCTATTCTGGAGAATATTCCATGAGCTTTTGAGAAGAAAGTGTATTCTGTTGTTATTGGATGGAATTTCTTATAAATATCAATGAAGTCCAATTTGTTTAATGTATCATTTAAAGCTTGTGTTTCCTTATTTATTTTCGTTTTGGATGATCTGTCCATTGGTGAAAGTGAGGCGTTCCTGTCTTGCTTGTTGTTTGGCATGGGGTGTCCAGCACTGGAGCTTCCTGGTTGTTGAGTGCAGCTGGTCTTAGTGTTGAGACGGAGGTCTCTGGGAGAGCTCTAACTGATTGATATTACATGGGGCCAGGAGTTCTCTGGTGGTCCATCATCCTGCATTCGGCTCTCCCACCTCAGAGGCTCAAGCCTGACACCTAGCTGGAGCACCAAGATCCTGTCAGCTGCATGGCCAGGTATGTGGGGAATTTCATGCCTTTTGCGAAGTCTGAGGTCTTTTGCCATTATTCAGTAGGTGTTCTGTAGGAATTGTTCCACACGTAGATGTATTTTTGATGTATTTGTGGGCAGGAAGGTGATCTCCACGTCTTACTCCTCCATCATCTTGAATGTCCTTGGCCTACTTGAACTTTTAATCCTCAGTTTTCTCATCTGTAAAATTAAGACCAAAAAAATCTACCTCATAGATAAATAAAAGGATTGCCTTAATTGGAATGATGTTGCTAAGTTCAGAGAAAATATTTGATGGATATGCTTAATGCTTATGTTTAATAGATGTGTTGCTACTCTTGTAGTGACAGTAATAGTAGGAGTAGCAATAGTATTTTATTACTTTGAAGATTTATCTCTATCATATCTGAATTAGGACTTATTGGACTAACAATAGGACATTCTGGGCCCTGCTTTGTATCACCATCACAAGAGAACCGTGAGTTGTAGAAATCTGATTAGTAGATGTAGTCAATTAAAGTGCTACAGAACCACAGATAAAGGTTCACTAGGAACCCATTACTTAAAATAAGAAGTAAAACCTCAGTGAATACTATCTAATGAAGTAAGTGTGACTACTTGAAATTGTTACAATGGATAAAATTTATGTTCAAGTCACTGAAAGAAACTTTTTTTCTCTACCCTATGGTCATCAGTTTCTAATTGAAAACCAGAGAGAATAAAGGGAAAAAATTACTCAATGAAAAGGAAATGAATTTAAAACTGTGTAAACTCATCTAATATAAACCTTAGTTGACATCCGAGATAGGGAAATGGCTCCAAAATCAGTGAAGAAGGCAGCCAAATCATAAAGGTTAAGATCAAAACAGTTTTTTAAAAATTGCACTTATCTCTTTCAAATTTGCATACAAGCCACAATGTATGCTAGAAAATTAAAAAGTGATCACTGTTGTTAAATGGTCTGTAAATAGTAACTAGATAAGTATCATTATCTTAATCAAAACCATTCATTAAACTCACATCTAAATTGGCTGGTGGTGCAGTATTGGGCATTGGGAACAAGGCAGCTTAAAATGTAGTGATCTTTACCCAGGGGGCGGCGAGGTGTGGAAATGGGAAAATAAACTGTATATCTGGCATAAAAGACAAATGAAGTAGCATTAATCAAATACATTAATAAGAAAAGTGTAGATATTAGGTTTAAAATGGAAAAAATAAAGGATTCCTTATATTTCTAAATGACTCTATATGACAAGTATCTCATTGTTCCTTTAAACAGAGAGATTCATCAGTACATTTACATCAGAAGAAGACTGATTTAATCCCAATTTTAAAGGTCACAGTAATTACATATATTGTGGCACATTTAACAGATATCATCTGAGCACATTTGCAAAAGCCAAAGGAAGTAGCCAGTGTAGGGTACAATCAGCAACCCACCAATCTCAAAATTGTCACCTTCAGAATTATCCTGATAGAAAAAAATCTCTATATATGAGTTTTTCCATAAAGAGTTTTCATGTGAGTGGTTGACAGTATTATAGCATATTATAGCTAATGTTTAACATAATCAGGATATTATAGCCTGTGCGTGCACGCACGTGCTTGTATTGCAGTAGAAAGGGATACAATCAATGTATCTGAAAAGGAGATAACTCTACAGAGCATTCAGAATTCTGCACCCTGCACTTAAAATGTGTCTCTAAGTCAAAAGGCCAAATACTGCAGATCATTAAAAAGCAATGCCTGGGACTTCCCTTGTGGCACAGTGGTTAAGAATCTGCCTGCCAATGCAGGGGACAGGGGTCCCATCCCTGGTCCAGGAAGATCCCATATGCCATGGAGCAACTAAGTTCATGTGCCACAGCTACTAAGCCTGCACTCTAGAGCCCGTGAGCCACAACTACTGAGT
The DNA here is from genome assembly GCA_004363435.1 of Platanista minor. Classification (NCBI taxonomy): domain Eukaryota; kingdom Metazoa; phylum Chordata; class Mammalia; order Artiodactyla; family Platanistidae; genus Platanista; species Platanista minor. The sequence continues at coordinate 16,079 of RJWK010036528.1, read as the reverse complement.
CCACAAGTTGCAACTACTGAAACCCATGCGCCTAGAGCCCGTGGTGTGCAACAAGAGAAGCCACCTCAATGAGAAGCCTGGGCACCACAATGAAGAATAGCCCTCACTCACTACAACTAGAGAAAATCCACACACAGCAATGAAAACCACACACAGCAATGCAGCCAAAAATAAACAAACAAACAAACAAATAAATAAATAAAAAGCAATGCCTACAAGAATTAATAAAAAATCTTCATGAAATCATGAATTCTTTAAGAATATTCTAATTAGATTTGGAGAATACCTACATCATTTCATTTGTACAAGTCTTGTTGTGCATTGAAAACATACAGAAAATGTGCAGATGTTTTATAAATGGACACACTTAAAAAAAAATGTTTCTTTTATCCTCAGGAAAAGGAAAGATAGCATCAGCCCATCAAAAGAAGAAGCAAGAGCTATTCAAGGAGAGACTTTTTTCATTGCTAATTTCCAGAGGGAATTAACCAATTTTCTGTATTATGATCGAATCAGCATACTGAGGATTGGACCTATAGATAATGTCAAAGCAGAAGGGGTTCTTTCAGCTTTGTATGCCTGTTGAATTTTAACTATGAACGGCTGCTGAGCTTCTGTTTGCTCCATGATTACTGGTCAGGTTTCATCAGATTGGAGCCTGCTGTTTAAGCTGTATTTAGGACATGACCCTAGCAGCTGGCTCCGCTGAATGAGCCGCTTCAAGGTGGTTATTACTATGCATGTAATAACTAAAGAATTTGGAAGAGCTACGAAAAGCTCTAATCCTTGTGTACTCTACTGAATATTTCGGTAGATTTGAAATCTAACTAAGCAAGGAGCATATGAAAAATAAAAGGATGGTAATTTACACTAAAAATAATTTTAATATTACCATCTAGATGACAGAAAATGCCATATGACTTTGTCAGAGTGAAAAGAATCTACTTTTTAAATATCCACAACTTAAAAAAAAGTTTGAGAGTTTTTACTATAAATTTACAAAAGCATTGTTTAAATGATTGGTGTTTGAATAATATCTGGAAAAATGAAAAACGTCAAAATAAATTTACTTTTATATGCAAAGTCTATAAGGATGAAGATTATATCTTATTCAGGCTTATATCCTGTAGGCTATATCATATTACAGTCACCCATAAATGTTCCTTGAATTTGAAAATATAAAATGAGAGATTTGGAGGTCTACAGAAATTTAAAAACCACCAAAAAATGTGCATTGTAATATGAAAAAATCCTAAATGTCCAGGAGAACTAAATCTTGCATTTTCTGTGTATAGGACAGAAAATAAAAACAAGGCTAATGATAAATATATTCCAATTTTATAGGTAAAGAAAGAAAAGTACTAAGTATATTTTTGCTAGGTTTTGTATTATTTATCTGACTCCAGAAAAAATAAGATGCAAGAAGAGCTGTATCATTTTTCACAGGGTAAACAACTTGGATGTGGTGAATATAGTCTTTTACCTAAATATATTGGTCATCAAATACTTCAGTAATAGTTACCACTATGAGGGTTACCAAATAATTTGGAGATAGGAAATGACATACACTGAAAATGATTTCTAAGTATTTCTATGTAGTGTGATAAATAAGTTTGTTTTAGGGCAACAATCTAGGGTTACTTAAACACTAAAATATTTATTGAAACCTCCAGGAAACATTGTGGCATGAGAACCCCCTGAATTCCAGAATCTGACCAAAATGTGTAATGAAAAATTAAAATGTTGGGCTTGAGGGCATCCCTCTGAAACTAAGATAAGGTGTCAACTATATTTCATAACATTACAACGTAGCATTGTTTTCACTCTTTAAAACTAGAAACACAGAATTTAAAAATATTTTTTCCTTGCCCCTCTCCTAAGGCATAAGTAAAACTTCCCCTGGTCTCCTTTATTCTCCCTACTCTATCTGAATGACATACTACCGCTAAATTATATCTGATGAAGGGTTGTTTGTATGGATCTCTGACAGTAGGGTCAATTTCTGGATTCACAGCTATCTCTGTGACTTTCTTCTCATCTCCCTCCAGCTTATTATGCCAGCAGAGTCACACTCAGTGGCGATATTGTAACCTCCCTCTAGGGAACTACCATGACACAAACATTTATCTCCCCAGGACATCTGGGGATAATCTTTCAGGTTGTATAAAGTTAATCTCACTTTTAGCTTTACCTGCAAAGTTCAGGAATGAACATTTTGTACAGTTATACAAATAAATGTTTTGAGTTAGGGCTTCTTTCTATTGACCTGTCTCTATTCAACAGAGACTTAATGGATTCATTTTGCTTTCATTCGATTCTTTCCTATTCATTCTAAATGCTTAATGCAATTGCAGGCCATTATATTGCAATTACTCAGTAAGGAAATACTTTCAAGCGGGAGCTTATGAAAACATTTTATAGTATTTCAATTGGAGCCAAAAAATAACTGCAGGTGTAATTATTATGAGAGAAAAAAAAAACAACTGCATAGTAAATAGAAAAGTTACTCTAAGATATTTCTCCTCATGTAGGTTGCTAGAGGTGAAATATGGAGAGTTAAAGAAAACTATATTTTGTCCTCTCTTTGTACTAGGTTATATATGAAGAGTTTGGTTGGCAGATGACAATGAATTAACACTGATTTATTCTGCAATTTTCAACAATTATATATAAACATGTCCACATACACTAAAGTACTTTGATTTCCCTAGAATGGTATCAGGATGCTTTTTAAAGTCACATTTTTAAAAGCAAAATTATTCTGAAATGTAAGTATAACATTTAGATTTTATAAATTAGTAAGTTTGTTTAAATAATCTATACTTAGGCTTCTGAAGATATGTAATGGCTTTTTACTTTTAAATTATATATTAGAATTACTATAATTTACAGTCATATATAATTTTATATGCAACTGCATTATAGCATTTGTAAACTCTTGCTAATAAATAAAAAACAATATTATAAATAATAATAATGAAAGGCATTAAAGACTGAGTTAAAGTGCTTAGTACTGCAAAGAACTCAAAGTGATCAAATCCAGTAATCATATCAAATCTTTTTCTTTACAGAGGAGTTTTCTACACTATACCTAATATTTCATACTTAAATGTAAGCTATGTCAAATTATTATTGCTGTTGAATGTTTAATTTTTATATGATTTCAGCACTTATAAAGAAATAACACATTTTTAAAGGATTGTTCACCTATGACAGAGTCAATCACGAAACTGTTCAGTTTGGAATCATGATGTCTCATCCCCCTTTTCTCACCCACACAGTGTTTAGAATAACTCAGTTAGTGGCTCCTCTTCTAATTAAAGGGAACCTCCTCTAGCCTTTATTCCTTCCCCTTTTATCACACCAGAACAAAAAAAAAAAGCACATAAAATATAACAAAACATGAAATGAAAAAGTACTATGGTACCAAAAAAGGGTAATGAACGATCCAACCTGTCACTTTTTAGAATGGATTAGTACTGAGTGTACATGGAAACCATGTTAGAGTAACTTAACAATGCATTTAAAAGTCAGTCAGAAAAATGTGGAGCAGTGCTAGTTGTTCACTTAATAAGATCAAATTTGTAAGGCAGGGGTATGACTGGTTAGTTCTTATTTCATATTCCATATAAGTTAGTTATATAAGTTAGCTAGTAACTCTATAATATAGATGTAAGATCTTCAATACAATTTAAAATAAACTGAACGTAGCTCAAAGTAATATATTTTAAATCTGAGCTTCACTTTTTAAAAAAATCAGTACTGAAGGATGAATCATTAGGGAAAAACTTACTTGGAACTTCTATAGTAGTCAGAGACTACAAATAGTTATATATTATTTATCTCTTTAGTACAAATAACTGTTTTCTTTCACTTAGTTAATTTATCAGTTGAGTCCAGTGAAGAGATAAAACCACAATAATCTGAACAGGGAAAATTTAACATAAAGGATCATTAATTATAGCAGGAGACTGGAGTAAAAACGGATTGGCTAGTAAGACATAAAGAAAATTCTGAATAAGATAGGAAGCACAGGTATAGTGAATAATATAATAGTAAAGATAATATCACATAATATGGTATGAATAAACATTTCCCCTTTCCTCCCACCAGAATTAATATATTGAAACCTTATCCCACAATGTGATGGTATTAGGAGGTGGGGCCTTTGGGAGGTAATTAGCATTAGATGAGGTCATGGGGGTGGAGCCCTCATTAATGAAATTTGTGCCCTTATGAGAGTCATGAGAGAGCTTGCTTCTCCTCTCTGCTCTCTGCCACGTGAGGACTGAAGAAGAACTTAGCATTCTGGAACCTAGAAGAAGGCCCTCTCCAGAACTTGACCATGCTGGCACTCTGATCTCAGACCTCCAGCTTCCAGAACTTCTGTTGCATAATAAATAAATTTCTGTTAAGTCACCTAGCCTATGATATTCTGTTATTGTAACCCAAACTGACTAAGACAGCTAGTGCTCCTACGGGTAAGAGAGAACACCCAAGGTAGTGTTCCCTCCTTATTTAACCCCCTCACCTAGACCAGGACTAAGACTCAGACCTCCCTGGAGAAGGTATGGCCATGACTCATTAAATGACGGAGAAGTTGCTGCTCTAGTGCCGTGCCAGAGAAACTTGTCGGAAATCCTCCCTCTGGAACTTGCTGGAAACTTGCCCTCTGGATGTCTGGAGAGGCCTCCCATTCTGCTGTTCCTCAGAATTTGCTGTGAACCAAACCAAAGGGATGCCAGGGGAAGCTGCTTGCTGCTGAGTGCTGCTGGCTGCCTTGAACCACAGAGCCAGGAGCTACAGAAGCTACAAAGTGACAGGAGCACATCAGAACCAGGAAGAGAAAGTCCCTACATCTTCCAGCAACTCTACTGGCAAAGTACTCTACTGAACATTATTAGTTCAGCTGGCAAAGAAGAAATTGCACAGCTAAGAGGCAATAAATTGATCATTGTCACAGTTATTTGTCTTATCAGTGAGTATGTCTCTTTTACCTCCTCACCTCTTTTAACTAGATTTGTAACACTGATTCTCCAGCTAGCTCGGTTTCTCTTTCTTAACAGAATATACAAAGTATCACTACCTCAAAACACTTAAAATCCTTTATTTTAATAATAATAATACATATTTTATAGCACTATATGGATTTAAAACATTTTTCCTAACTTATAAAGCAGTCAGAAAGATGGAAAAACCTATTAACAACATTTCACAGAAGACAAATCTAAAGCAGCCAACCCAGTTCACTCTGCACTCTTCTCACAATAAGCTCCTATGTTAGAATACTGCTTAAAAACATATGCTGGTTTCCTTCTTACGGAATAAAATCTAAATTCCTTAATTTGGCAAATAGACATTCACATTCTGAACCCAACTTACTTTTTTCATCCTTTATTTTCTTTTAATGTATCATACTCAACATTCACTCTGAAGACACAACATGGCTCACTTTTTCCTCATTAAGTCATGTTTCTTTTTGGCAAATATACTACTCAGTGTATTCGATTTCTTCTTCTGGCTCAAAAAGCCAAGGTCAATAACTGGAGTAATTATGTACACTTTTTGGTAAATATACTACTCAGTGTATTCTATTTCTTCTTCTAGCTCAAAAAGCCAAAGTCAATAAGTGGAGTAATTATGTACACTTGGTAGAAATGGAAGAACTATATTACTTTATTACTTTTAAGTACAGTAAGTTAATACATGTAATGTGTTCAGGACATTGCCTAGTACATTCCAAGTGCTCCATAAATGTTAACGCTTTTTTTATTTTTTGCTTAATTTCAGTTTTCTCACCTCCAGCTTTGGTGAAGTGGCTCTGTTAGAACTACTACACACTCTGATTTTCCTACTCCTGGAGTGAGTAGAGATCTAAGAAAATACTGGCTAGTATAGCTGATTAAATTGTAGGAAAAATATCAAGTGGATTACATGGTGACTCCCACTTCCAATTCCCCGTGGCCAGAGTGTATCCTAATCTTTGCCATTGCTGTTGCCTTTCCATCATCATAATCGTCATATATAAAAGTAAAACACGAGTCACTGTGGTCAAGTAACATAATGCTAAAGTGGGCCATAGCATAACCCTAGACCTATGGAGAGTAAAGGAGATGAGTAAAGGGTGGAAGCAGACATGGCCCATTAGGGAGAAATCAGCATATTAAAAGAAGGATGTACGAATGCTGGAGAGAAAACAAAAGGTGCCTACTACATATATCCATTAAAAGTTATCTCTTTGGGCTTCCCTGCCGATGCAGGGGACACGGGTTCGTGCCCTGGTCCGGGAAGATCCCACATGCCGCGGAGCGGCTGGGCCCGTGAGCCGTGGCCGCTGGGCCTGCGTGTCCGGAGCCTGCGCTTCGCAACGGGAGAGGCCGCCACAGTGAGAGGCCCGCGTACCACAAAAAAAAAAAAAAAAAAAAAAAGTTATCTCTTTTAAAGAATTCCAAAGTAACAGAATGCTAAATATAAGTTGAAAAATTTAGGTGCCTTGATAATTACTTCCAATTCTGTTATTTTCGAGTCAAATATGTCAATCGTCCAGAGAATGTATATTTGGTCCAAGGTCAAAACCTGGGAAACATCAGAGCCAGGAGTAGAACACAGCTATTTTAATTAGGTTAGTGTTCTCACAAAGAGTTATGCTTTAAAAAGTGCTTTAACATAAGCCAAGAAATGTAACTAAATTAGAAATATCAGCAAAGAAAACTAATAATTTGCAAACTGCTGCATACTAAATAACAAAGAAGGAGAACTCTGCTCAATACTATATCAACCCTTCAGATCTAACCAAAACTCACAAAAATTCCTAAGAATGCATTTTTCCAACTTGTCTCCAAAATCATTATTTGATATTAGCTCTTGACTTCATGTTTCCCATTAGCTGAGTTATTTCTGTAGTGTTGTGCAGATTTAGCATATCTGTTTGTGCTGGGCTTTTCAGCACTTCTAAGGAATGCTGATGTTCCTTGTTTCCTAATAGCATACTCCTTTTGACATTGATGATCATGTTATATAAGCTGTGTGAAGCCAAACAAGCACCAAAAGTTGAGTATTACTGGCTTACAAATTTTCAGGGAACGTCTCTATCAATTTTGTGTTCCAGAGAAATTCTGTAATACAGAGGCTAAGATATTTATCTCAGGATTCAGAAGATCTGAGTTCAAATCCCAGTTGGAACTCAGAAGCTGTGTAACCTATAGAAATTACTACTACTCTGTACCTCAGAGTCCACATCTTTAAAATGGATATGATACTAATATTTAACCTACAGTGTTATTTTTATGATTAAATGAAATAAAAGTATATAAGTCACTTAACACTACCTTGGCCTCAGGAATCACATAATTAATGCTGTGATTGTTGTTGTTGTGGTTACTCATAGTCTGTGGGGTAAGGGTAAGGAGTTCCAAGGTCTGGAGGAGAAGCTAATAGTCTCACTACAGACAGAAAATGAACTGCTGAAAACAAAAAAAACAAAAAAAACACAGGGACACCAGACCTTTTCAGAGAGGATAAAAAGGTCAGTATCCAAATGAGCCAAATATCAAAACCTGGAAGGTTGGAGAGAGTATTTATTGCAAAGAATGTCTCAAATATGGATTAATTACAGTAGCTAGCTACATCTCTCTGGGCAACTCTTTTCCTCTAAACTTCAGTTTCTTCATCCCTACAGTGATATTTGTAGCTTACATTCAGTGAAGGATACTCTTTGCCAGGCATTGTTTAAACATTCAAAACAATCAATCTTATGAGTTAACTTCAATTACTTTTCCCCTTTCAGAGATGAGGAAATAAATTCCAGAGAGGTGAGATGAATTGCCCAAGATCATCACAACTTACTGGTGGAGCAGAGCCATGTAGCTTGGCTCCAGAGTTCAAGCTCTTAGTTACTCGGCAATTCAGCCTCCGCTAGGCCAACACAGAAACTATTTGTAAGGCTTGTCTGAAGATGAAGTGCAATATACATGTGAAACAATAAGCACAGAGCCTGTCACATAGACAAACTGCAATAAGTTTTAGCTATTACCATTAATATAATACTTCTGAAATAAAGAGTCCACTAAAATCTGACACTTTATTATGCAGAAAGCACTTAAATGTTTAGTTGACCCTTGAACAAAATGGATTTGAACTGCATAGGTGCACTTATATGTGAATTTTTTTCAATAAACACTACTACAGTACTATACAATCTGCAGTTGGTTGAATCCACAGATATGAAACCATGGATACAGGGGACCAATTGTAAAGTTATACTTGAATTTTCAGCTGTGTGGAGGGTTTGTGCCCCTAACTCACACGTTGTTCAGGGGTCAACTGTATTTTTTTCTGTATAAATAAAAAATCAAATTTGAAAGCTAAATTCCATGATTCAAGGAAGAAATTGTATACTTATTTGAGTGAATGGCTTAAGAAGCCACATTCTCTATGCTTTCATCTGTTATTATATTTTAAATGTTTATGAAATTTTCTGTCATATATAGTTCCCACTCCATTTTTTGTGAAAGCAGTTTTCTGTTACAAGAATAATAAAAAATACATATATATATATATATATATATTTTTTTTTTTTAATATAATATCACCCAAGCTTTGGGAGCCATTTTCTTTATCTGACCTAAATTAGAGTGAATTGGCACAAACTTGTGGACTTATACATCATATTTAGCCTTTTTGAGCTTGGTTTCTAAATTCTATAAACTAGAAATCATAGTAAATGAATAACGGGCACTAGGTAACAAATGTGATAGTGAATTTGGAAAAAGAAAGGTCTTACAAACTGTAAAATTCTTTTAAGAAGTAGAGGAATTTGTCTTCATTTTTAACAAGATGTATTTCAAAAACAGGATGTATTTCAAAAAAAAAGATCTATTTCAAAAAAAGAATGTTAGGGCTTCCCTGGTGGCGCAGTGGTTGAGAGTCCGCCTGCCGATGCAGGGGACACGGGTTCGTGCCCCGGTCCGGGAAGATCCCACATGCCGCGGAGCAGCTAGGCCCGTGAGCCATGGCCGCTGAGCCTGCGCATCCAGAGCCTGTGCTCCGCAACGGGAGAGGCCACAACAGTGAGAGGCCCGCGTACCGCAAAAAAAAAAAAAAAAAAAAAAAAAAAGAATGTTAGCCCATGTCTCTAAGAGAGAGTTTGCGTTTCAAATGAATTCTTCCATTATCCTATAATGTTAAATATATCCCAAGCCAAATCCATTATTTTCTTTCCATTAAACCAGGGCTTCTTTCAACCTGTAGAAAAGTGTACTACTACAAAAGACAATAAAACTTCTAGGTCATAGTAGATTCAGGGAAACCAGAGCCCTTGTCAGAGACAGTATAACATGGTGTTTATGGTATTCTGTATCTGTAATACCTGGGTGTGATTCTTTGCTCTGCTACGTCCTGCTTTATGACCTTAGGAAAGTTACCTACCTCTGTTTTCTCATCTTACTCATTTGAAGCCTGTATATTGGGTTGGCCAAAAAGTTCGTTCGGGTTTTCCCGTAAGATGTTACGGAAAAATCCGAATGAAATTTTTGGCCAACCCAATACTTCAAATGGCTACTGTGTGGACTAAATGTATTAATTTACGTAAAGTGCTTGGAAGACTCTGATAGATTGTACATTAAGTAAGTGAGAAATTATTCAATAACATTTGTAGTTTGAACATACTAATTAATCATTCCTTCTCTCTTTCAAATTCTGATAACGGACACAAGAATTCAAATGGGAATTAACATACAATATCAATTCTCACTTGCAGAGCTAGATTACAGAATATGATGGAGTTTTCTATCCCTTTTGGGACTGAAACCTCTAAACCCACCCAAGCCTGCCTTACTCAGGTAGAGAGGCCAGAGAATGGCATAACACACTTCTTTAGGACCCACCTCTCCACCCAACTTGGAGGTTTTGGCCAGAGGATAAGAATAGAGGAGGTGGGAGGGCAAGAGAATGAGAATGCACTGATAGCAACTGATACACTGAAAAGGGGAACCAATGGATGTGAAACTCAGAAATCAGATAAGTCATTCAGCATCCTAAAGGAGAGGTGAGTGAGGTGATAGAAAGGTGGCTCATAAGCATTCACCAGGCAACTTCTCCCTTGAGAAAAGGAGCTGAACTCTCTTTTATGGAAAACAAAAATCAAAAATAAAAATGAGGTAAGGGAATAAGCATTATCTGACCGGAAATTTAATATGGGTCAGGACATCAGTTGCTTAGAAACACATTCTGCAAGTATTTGTTCTTTTAACAAACACTGACTGAGACCATATTATGTGCCAGGTATTGTGCTTGCACAGGGTGAGAAAAAATAAACCAAGATTAATAGTCAGATTCAGTGATGTATGGATTTTAGGTCTCATTAAGCAAGTTAATAGAGCACCCTGCTTAGAATCTCTACAGAAGATTGTGTACTCCACAATGTATAGGTAATAATATTTCTTCCCAATATATCAGTGTACAACACAAATTTTTTTATAATATGCCAGAGTATGTTCTTAAGCATTCTACAAGTGTTTGGTCTAGTGCTAAAGAAGGTGGACTAGATAAATGACTCTCAGATTTTTTCTTAGCACAGAATTCTTTAAGCAGGATAAACTCTTATTTAAAACCCTGAAATGTAAGCTAATAAAAGATCCTCTGCTTGATATCACCATTATCACCTTCAGCTTCCCCTGAGGACTCCTAAAGAAATTTCACCTCTAAAGCATATATTTGAAGACCACTGGATGCATGAGCAACAAGGATTTTTTCCAGTTTATTAAAGTGTTAATTCTAAGAAACTCTAACATATATATAGTCAGAAAGCTTAAATGAAAAGACACTGCTAGAAGAATCACTGCTTTCAAAACATTTTCTTTAAAATGTAACCAAAAATTAGAAAAAAAAGAAAAACCCTGCATGTTTCTCAGTATGTCTTAGTAAACATGTGCTTCTTCTGACTCATGATCAAAAAAGTTATTAATTATAAGGATAATGCTATATAGGTAAATTAAAATATTGTTTTAACTCTAAACTTCTCTAAAAATATTGTTTTTGCTTAAGTGTAAATTATATTAAAATATTCATGTAAGATGATGTTTAGCAGACTTTCCTTCTTAAAGAGTTTTCATTTGTCAAGTTCTCTGAATATAAGCTACTGTAATCATTCTCTATTATAATTCTACATATTTCTAAGTATTTGTAACAAAATTTAAGCCTGAACATGAATATTGTTATAGATAAATGTATTAAAATAGGTTCTGTCAAGTATTCTTTTGCCCTCATACATAATATAGTAACATATATCAATCCAGTATTTTTTAATGACAGCTCTAGCTGTTTTCTTTTTACTGTGCCTCTGTTCTTCCTGCTTCTTTAAAATACAGACTATTGAGAAGAAGTGAAGCCAACAGAATACCCATTTTATATTAGCACTCATAGTACACAGTAAGGTTGAATGAAGAAATTGGCAGAGGATAAGAGCTTGACAGGGTTTTTTCTGTTCTTCACTATTTTTCTTGGGCACATGCAGATGGCTGTTTAAGAATGGGCACAGTGTTCAGCCTAGGTTTGCCAACAATGCAGACTTAGAAGATAGAATAAAGAAAGTCATCAATGAGCATAGTAATGGCAGGAAATGGTTCAAAAGAGACCCCTGTGTTCCATACAGAAATATCCTAAAAAGCCTAAAAGTAACTTCAGTAATCATTAATTATAAAATTTATGTTTTCAGTTTTGGCAGACTATACATAGCCAAAAAAAAAACAAAAAACAAAAAACCCAACAACAATAAAAAACTGAGCTGAATAATGTAGTTACCTAAAAGCTATGGGAATATAATCTCTATAACTAGGATATCATTAATCTATTTATTTTCATTTATAGCTTTAACAAATATCTATAGCTTGTTAATGATGTGCCAGGCATTACATTAGGAACCAGAGGTAAAATATTGGGCCAGAGACTTCCCTGGCTGTCAAGTGGTTAAAACTTCACCTTCCATTGCAGGAGGTGCAGGTTCGATCCCTGGCCGGGGAGCTAAGATCCCACATGCCTCCTGGCCAAAAAACCAAAACAAAAAACAGAAGGAATATTGTAACAAATTCAATAAAGACTTTAAAAATGGTCCACATCAGAAAAAAAAAAAAAAAAAAAAAAAAAAAAAAAAAAATATATATATATATATATATATATATATATATATATATATATATATATATAGGGCCGAAAAGCCTTGGTTATGCTTTCACAGAACTTTCATCCAAGTAAAATAGACATACAGTTAAACACACAAATCTAACTAAGAGTGATGTATCCCATAAAGTACTTTCTCTAGGGAGCTGTCTGCTATCCTGGAGAGACCATGAGCTTTGAGGTCCCAGATAACTGCTTTCAGGATTCTTACTCAGACACACACTAGTTTTGTTACCTCAGAAAAGTTATTTAACCTTTATAAGACTGTTTCACTAACTGAACAATAGCTAAACTTGTTTCATGGTTTTGCCTCAAATGTTAAATGAAACAGTAAATGTAAGGGACATCGTAATTTGCACAATGCAGGTATTTGATGTGTTACATCTGTTGTCCCAAATTTTCTACAATAAAAGCAGAGATTAATGAAGTCCTGACATTTTATCTAAGTCTCAGAGAAATTCTGTGGGCCATTCCAAAGTCATTACCGTAATTACGGTGAATACTTTGCTTTGGGGTATGTGTAATGTTATTCCAAGAGAATTAATTTTATACATTCCCTTTATTGTATTTTTGCTTTAATTTTTCCTATATATAAGTATTTTTATTTATATAACTAAGGAAGAATATTAAAAAGCAGAATTGACCCTCATTATTTACTGTTCATGTTTATGCCAATTTACCTAGCAGCTAACATTTATTTATAACCCCTAAATCGATATTTGCAGTGCTTTGGGGTGATTTGCCTACATGTACCAAGTGAAGGGAAAAAATTGAGTTGCCCAACTGCTATGTTCCCACCTGCAGTGAGAGGAAGCAACACTGCCTTCCTTGGCTCTCATATGGACAACACCAGGGGATGGAGATGGTAGGGGGAGTATAGGTAGTGTAAGAATCTCCTGCTCTGGGGGCAACTGGATGGGGTTCGAATCCCAATTCTGGCATCTATTAGTCGGGGGGTGGCCTCAGGCAAGTCACTTACTCTGAAACTTTGTTTTCTCTTCTGTAAAATAAAAAAATAAAATCTACCAGAATTAGTTGTTTTTATGATTTGATTATAATCTATGTGAGATATATGTTTGTAGGTAGGCAGGTAGATCGATAGATATGAATATATTTCCACTAGGAACAGTGATTTGGAGTTTGCTAATTCAGTGTTTGCAAGACTTTATAGAACTTAACTACCACGAATAACAGAATTGACTGTAATTTTTTTATTATACAGTTGACACTTGAACAACACAGATTTGAACTACATGAGTCCACCTATATGAGGATATTTTTTTCAGTAAATATTTAGTACAGTACTATAGGATCTGCAGAGGTGAAACCATGAATAAGGAAGACTGACTGTAAAGTTATACCCAAATTTTTGACTGACTTAATGTTTAGGCCCCCTAATCCCCCCACACTGTTCAAGGATCAACTATATATAATTCAAACTCTATTTTCAACTCTGTGTGCTATTAAAGTAATTACTAAACAAAATACTGCATTCTGGAACATAACCCAAATACTTTGGTTAATTTCCCTTTGGAATAGAAAAAGGCATTAATATTAGTCTTAGGGGACAATGGGCTTCACACAAGAGATAAAGAAGGTTACATTTCATTATAAAGTGATTCAATGTTTCCCTGTTTACGGCATGGTAAAGCAATTCAGAATGTATTTGTTACTTCTACAGATGCCATTTTTAAATGATACATGGTAGGAAAGTTTAATGTTCCAATTTGGGAAAAAAGAGTTATCAGATTATCACATTTCAACTGCTTAAGTAACTGAATTAAGTAGTCAAAATCATGAATGAAATTACAGTGAGCATAAGACACCCTCAGTAGTCTGTCAAAATATATTTTGTATAAATAGAGACAATTCACATACCTATGTTTAGACTGATGACTATTAACTATCTTTATAATTAGATATAATACTGTAACATTAATAAATTCCATTATTTGAAATCAAATATTATAAAAAATCCTATGAGGTTTTTATGAGTTAAAAGTATAAATTTTTAAAATCTGAAATATAGCTGAACACAATACTCTTACTTTGGCCTTATGATCCAAATACCTCAGAGGGAATAGTTTAAACTTAAGCTTTGAGTTACTCAAGATTTGATCAAACAATAGATTCTGAAAAATAAGCCAAAATAAGCCACAGTAATTTTAAAACAATCTTTCTGTGTTAAGCATAAGGCTCTTTCAGAAAAGTTTTCGAAGAGATTTGTCAGGCAATGCTGACTGCAGTTGAAATTGTTATCTCAAAACTTTCCAAATATGCTAAGCAAAATCAGCTGTCCAGAACTAGTGTTCATATATGCTATTGTATGTTAAAGCAAGCTCGTGCTTAAAGAACTAATGGAAGAAAAGAAATTTCAAAATACTTCTCATTTGGACAAAAAATAGCTCCATAAGTAGCTGGAGTGACCTGCCAGCAAATATTCTAGTTTTTATTCCTTTTTCCCTTCTGCCTCAGAGAGCTAATTTACAAGGTCCATTAAAACATGGGGCTGTATATATGAATGATTTTGTTAAAATAAGGGAAAATTTTATTAGTGAGAGTATATATCCTACTATTTCTTTGGATGCTAATCTAAAATAAATTGGCATTTTTCTTCAAAGACTAGTATGTGGTAGTGTTGTGACCTTGAATTTACCAACTCATAATATATTGAGCAGCCCTGCAATTAGGTGCAAATAGGTAAAATAATCACTTTTTGAAACGGTAAAAGTCACAACTACAATACAATTCTTATTCTGTCACAATATGATTTCTATAAAAAGACATAAAATTAAGTAGGCAGGTGCCCGAATAAAGTTACATAATTTTTTCAGTGTCATGTAACCTGTGCGCAACTTCTAGGACTACTATTTTTTCCAATATGAATACAAATTGTTCAGCGATCACAGAGACTTATTTCTTTTCTGAACTCAACCATACAAATAGAGCTCTATGGATATCAATGCAGGAACTAGAAGTTGGCAATGTTTAAAATAACATCAGTTAGGTCTGGCTCCGTGGATTTGCCACAGAATCAGACAAAATGAAAATGAGAAGAAAACATCTTGATATTAAATAAGAATGAGATATTTTTAAGCAGAAATTCAGCATTAGGAATTCTAGCTTCATTAATAGTACAAGTAACTAATAGTCAGCCTATTTGAACTCTGGTACCAGGTTATTTCTACTATGCTACAGTGCTTCCTTGAAATGGTTTTGAAACACAATTACACAATTCATAAATATATTAGCATTCCATTATAGCTGAGTTAATTATTAGATGTACTGAAATATACCTTGGATCAAATGATGTTCCTTAAAACTAAACCTCCACCAAAAAGTCTTATAAATAAAATGATAAGCCTACAAGGTGAGCATTCAATTTGTATCGTCAAACCAGCAGAAGTAGAGTCTATACCATTCATTCTTCAGAATCATAAGCCAGGAAAATATCACAGAAGGAGGAAAAAATATTATACTTCCAGAAAGCCAGAGCATGTAAACCATCCTGTGATAGGCAGTATAAGGTCCCCTCCAAATATGTCTACGTTCTAATCCCCAGAACCTATGAATGTTACCTTACATGGTAAAAGGCATTTTGAAGATGTGATTCAATTGAGGATATTAAAATAAGGAGGAAATTAAAATTCTGGATTATCCAGGTAGGCTCAATGTAATCACCAGGCCCTTTATAAAACTGAGGCGGATAAAAAGAAACGAAATGGAGATATTCGTAATGAGGTGGATGGACCTAGAGTCTGTCATACAGAGTGAAGTAAGTCAGAAAGAGAAAGACAAATACCGTATGCTAACACATATATATGGAATCTAAGAAAAAAAGAAGTGTCGTGAAGGGCCTGGGGGCAGGACAGGAATAAAGACACAGACCTACTAGAGAATGGACT
>RJWK010036527.1:0-21646 GCA_004363435.1 Platanista minor | reverse complement strand
TGTTTTTCATTTTCTGACTTACTTCACTCTGTATGACAGACTCTAGGTCCATCCACCTCACTACAAATAACTCAATTTAGTTTCTTTTTATGGCTGAGTAATATTCCATTGTATATATGTACCACATCTTCTTTATCCATTCATCTGTCGATGGACACTTAGGTTGCTTCCATGTCCTGGCTATTGCATATAGTGCTGCAATGAACATTGTGGTACATAACTCTTTGTGAATTATGGTTTTCTCAGGGTATATGCTCAGTAGTGGGATTGCTGGGTCATATGTTAGTTCTATTTTTAGTTTTTTAAGGAACCTCCATACTGTTCTCCACATTGGTTGTATCAATTTACATTCCCTCCAACAGTGCAGGAGGGTTCCCTTTTCACCACACCTTTTCCAGCATTTATTGTTTCTAGATTTTTTGACAATGGCCATTCTGACCAGTGTGAGGTGTTATCTCACTGTAGTTTTGATTACCGTTTCTCTAATAATTAGTGATGTTGAGCATCTTTTCATGTGCCTCTTGGCCATGTGACTCATGTGCCTCTTGGTCTTTGGTGAAATGTCTATTTAGGTCTTCCACCATTTTTTAATTGGATTGTTTGTTTTTTTGATATTGAGATCCATGAGCTGTTAGTACATTTTGGAGATTAATCCTTTGTCCATTGTTTCATTTGCAAATATTTTCTGCAATTCTGAGGGTTGTCTTTTTGTCTTATTTATGGTTTCCTTTGCTGTGCAAAAGCTTTTAAGTTCCTTTAGGTCCCATTTGTTTACTTTTGCTTTTATTTTCATTACTCTAGGAGGTGGGTCAAAAAACTCGTGCTGTGGTTTATGTCAAAGAGTGTTTTTCCTAGGTTTTCTTCTAAGAGTTTTATAGTGTTTGGTGTTGCATTTAGGTCTACAATGCACTTGGAGTTTATTTTTGTATATGGTGTTAGGAAGTGTTCTAATTTCATTCTTTTACATATAGCTGTCCAGTTTTCCCAGCTCCACTTATTTTTATTTATTTTTTTAACATCTTTATTGGAGTATAATTGCTTTACAATGGTGTTAGTTTCTGCTTTATAACAAAGTGAATCAATTATACATATACATATGTTCCCATATCTCCTCCCTCTTGCGTCTCCCTCCTTCCCACCTTCCCCATCCCACCCATCCAGGTGATCACAAAGTGCTGAGCTGATCTCCCTGTGCTATGCATCTGTTTCCCACTAGCTATCTATTTTACGTTTGGTAGTGTACATATGTCCATGCCACTCTCTCACTATATCACAGCTTACCCTTCCCCTTCCCCATATCCTCAAGTCCATTCTCTAGTAGGTCTGTGTCTTTACCAGCTCCACTTATTGAAGAGGCTGTCTTTACCCCATTGCATGTTCTTGCCTCTTTTGACGTAAATTAGGTGCCCATATGTGCATGAGTTTACCTCCGGGTTTTCTATCCTGTACCACTGATCTATGTTTCTGTTTTTGTGCTAGTACCATACTGTCTTGATTACAGTAGCTTTGTAGTATAGTTTGAAGTCAGGGAGCTTGATTCCACTAGCTCTGTTTATCTTTCTCAAGATTGCTTTGGCTATTTGGGTCTTATGTGTTTCCATACGAATTGTAAAATTTTTTCTTCTTGTCCTGTGAAGAATGCCATTGGTAGTTTGATAGGGATGGAATTAAATCTGCAGATTGCTTTGGGTAGTATAGTTATTTTCACAATATTGATTCTTCCAATCCAAGAACATGGTATATTTCTCCATCTCTTTATGTCATCTTTGATTTCTTTCATCAGTGTTTTATAGTTTTCTGAGTACAATCTTTCATCTTCTTACATAGGTTTATTCCTATGCATTTTATTTTTTGTTGTGATGGTAAATGGGATTGTTTCCTTAATTTTTCTTTCTTACTTTTCATTGTTAGTGTATAGGAATGCCAGAGATTTCTGTGCATTAATTAGTATCCTGCAACTTTACCAAATTCATTTATTAGTTCTAGTAGTTTTCTGGTGGCATCTTTAGGATTTTCTATGTATAGTATCATATCATGTCATCTGCAAACTGTGATGGTTTTACTTCTTCTTTTCCAATTTGTATTCCTTTTCTTTCTTTTTCTTCTCTGATTACCATGGCTAGGACTTCCAAAACTATGTTGAATAAGAGTGGTGAGAGGGGACATCCTTGTCTTGCTCCTGATCTTAGTGGAAATGCTTTCAGTTTTTCACCATTGAGAACAATGTTGGCTGTGAGTTTGCCATATATGGCCTTTATTATGTTGAGATAGGTGCCCTCTATGCCCATTTTCTGCAGAGTTTTTAGCATAAATTTGTGTTGAATTTTGTCAAAAGTTTTTCTGAATCTATTGAGATGATCATATGGTTTTTATTCCTTAATTTATTAATATGGTGTATCACATTGATTGATTTTCATATACTGAAGAATCCTTGCATCCCTGGGATAAACCCCACTTGATCATGGTGTATGATTCTTTTAATATGTTGTTGGATTCTGTTTCCTAATATTTTGTTCAGGATTTTTGCATCTATGTTCATCAGTGTTATTGGTCTATAATTTTCTTTTTTGTAATATCTTTTTCTGGTGTTGGTATCAGGGTAATTGTTGCTTTATAGAATGAATTTGGGAGTGTTCCTCCCTCTGCAATTTTTTTGAAGAGTTTGAGCAGTATCAGTGTTAGCTCTTCTCTAAATGTTTGATAGAATTTGCCTGTGAAGCCATCTGGTCCTAGACTTTTGTTTGTTGGAAGAGTTTTAAATACAGTTTCAATTTCATTACTTGTGATAGGTCTGTTTATATTTTCTAATTCTTCCTAGTTCAGTCTTGGAAAATTGTACCTTTCCAAGAATTTGTCTAATTCTTTGTGGTTGTCCATCTTATTGGCATATAGATGTTTGTAGTAGTCTCTTATCATCCTTTGTATTTCTGTTTTGTCAGTTCTGATTTCTCATTTTTCATTTCTAATTTTATTGATTTGTGTTCTCTCCCTTTGTTTTTCTTGATGAGTCTTGCTAAGGGTTTATTAATTTTGTTTATCTTCTCAAAGAACCAGCGTTTATTTTTATTGACCTTTGCTATTGTTTCCTTCATTTCTATATCATTTATTTCTGCTCTGCTCTTTATGATTTCTTTCCTTCTACTGATTTTGGGTATTCTTTGCTATTCTTTCACAAGTTGCTTTAGGTGTAGGTTTAGATTGTTTGTTTGAGATTTTTCTTGTTTCTTGAGGTGAGATTAAATTGTTATAAATTTCCCTCTTAGAACTGCTTTTACTGTATCCCGTAGGTTTTAGGTCGTTGTGTTTTCATTGTCATTTTTTTCTATGTACATTTTTATTTCGTCTTTGATTTCTTCAGTGATCTCTTGGTTATTTAATAACACACTGTTTAACCTCCATTTATTCGGGTTTTTTACAGTTTTTTCCTGTAATTAATTTCCAATCTCATAGCGTTGTGGTCAGAAAAGATACTTGATAAAATTTCAATTTTCTTAAATTTACCAAGGCTTGATTTGTGACCCAAGATTACATCTATACGGGAGAATGTTCCATGTGCACTTGAGAGAAAGTGTATTCTGTCACGTTCAGGTGGAGTATTCTATAAATATCAATTAAATCTATCTGGTCTATTGTGTCATTTACAGTTTCTGTTTCCTTATCTATTTTCTGTTTGGATGATCTGATCTGTCCATTGGTGTAAGTGGGGTGTTAAATTCCCCTATTATTATTGTGTTACTGTCGGTTTCCCCTTTCCTGGTTGTTAACATTTGCCTTCTGTATTGAGGTGCTCCTATGTTGGGTTCATAAACATTTATAATTGTTGTACATTCTTCTTGGATTGATCCCTTGGTCATTATGTAGTGTCTTTCCTTATTTCTTGTAACAGTCTTTATTTTAAAGTATATTTTATCTGATACGAGTATTGCTACTCCTGCTTTCTTTTGATTTCCATTTGCATGGAATATCTGTTTCCATCCCTTCACTTTCAGTCTGTACGTGTCCCTAGGTCTGAAGTGGGCCTCTTGTAGACTGAATATATATGGGTCTTGTTTTTGTATCCATTCAGCCAGTCTGTGTCTTTTGGTTGTGGCATTTCATCTATTTACGTTCAAGGTTATTATTGATATGTATGTTCCTATTACCATTTTCTTAATTGTGTTGGGTTTGTTTTTATGGGTCTTTTTCTCCTCTTGAGTTTCCACCTAGAGAAGTTTCTCTATCATTTGTTGCAAAGCTGGTTTGGTGGTGCTGGATTCTCTTATCTTTTGCTTGTCTGAAAAGCTTTTGATTTCTCAGTTGAATCTGAATAAGATCCTGGTTGGGTAGAGTAATCTTTGTTGTAGGTTTTTCTCTTTCATCACTTTAAGTATATCCTGCCACTGCCTTCTGACCTGCAGAGTTTCCGCTGAAAAATCAGCTGATGACCTTATAGGGATTCCTTTGTATGTTATTTTTTGTTTTTCCCTTCTGCTTTTAATATATTTTTTTGAATTTAATTTTTGTTAGTTTGATAAATGTGTGTCTTGGTGTATTTCTCCTACGGTTTATCCTGTATGAGACTCTCTGTGCTTCCTGGACTTGGGTGACTATTTCCTTTCCCATGTTAGGGAAATTTTCCACTATAATCTCTTCAAATATTTTCTTAGACCCTTACTTTTTCTCTTCTTCTTCTGGGACCCTTATAATTCAAATGTTGGTGTGTTTAGTGTTATCCCACAGGTCTCTAAGATTGTCTTCAATTCTTTTCATTCTTTTTTCTTTATTCTGCTCCTTGGCAGTTATTTCCACCATTTTGTCTTCCAGCTCACTTATTCGTTCTTCTGCCTCAGTTATTCTGTTATTGATTCCTTCTATTGTATTGTTCATTTTAGTTATTGTGTTGTTCATCTCTTTTTGTTTGTTCTTTAGTAGTTCTAGATCTTTCTTAAACTTTTCTTGTATTTTCTCAATCTGTGCCTTCATTCTATTTCTGAGATTCTGGATCATCTTTACCATCATTACTCTGAATTATTTTTCAGGTATTGCCTATTTCCTCTTCATTTATTTGATCTTGTAGGTTTTTACTTTGCTCCTTCATCTGTGACATATTTTTGGCCATCTCTCTTTTTTTTTTTTTTTTTTTTTGCGGTACGCGGGCCTCTCACTGTGTGGCCTTTCCCATTGTGGAGCACAGGCTCTGGAGGCACAGGCTCAGTGGCCATGGCTCACAGGCCTAGCCGCTCCGTGGCATGTGGGATCTTCCCAGACAGGGGCATGAACCTGTGTCCCCTGCATAGGCAGGAGGACTTTCAACCATGCGCCACTAAGGAAGCCCTCTTTTTTTTTTTTTTTTATGAGTGGGATTGTATTCCTGTCTTACTGGTTGTTTGTCTTGAGGCTTCCAACTTTGGAGCTTGTAAGCTGTTGGGTAGAGCTGAGTCTTGGTGCTGAGATGAGGTCCTCTGTGAGACCTCCCTCTGATGAATATTCCCTGGGGTCTGAGGTTCTCTGTTAGTCCGGTGATTCACACTCAGAGGTCCCACCTCAGAAGCTTTGGCCCAACCCCTGGCTTGTGAACCAAGTTACTGCAAGCCATGCAGGGCCAAAAACAAAAAAACAAAAAACAAAAAAACGGAGAAAACAATAACATAGTAAAAATATAATTAGACTAGGAAAGTAAGAGATATGTTAGAAATAATATAAAAATATAAATGAAATAACTGGAAAGTAAAACAGAACCACTATAGTAAAAAAGAGGAGAACTAAAAAAAAGGTGGAAAAGGCCTTGGCTGTGGAGGGCGAGGCCTAAGCAGGGGCGGGGTTTGGACAGTGAGTGGGGCCTATGATTAGGACCACAGGGCTGGAAAATGTCCTGCGGGGGGGGGGGGCGTTTAAGCTCAACGGAACAGATGGGGCCCAGTTGTTCCTCCCATCTCTGATCTAAGAGGGTGGGGGACCCCACCTGGGAGCCCAGCAGGCTTCCTGGGTTCCAGTGGGCAAGTCAAATGCCCACCGCTCCTCTCCTGCTCCTCTGGTCCTGGAGGTCCCCTCCCTCCTGCCTCTCCTGTTCTCCCCAACCTCCCTCTTATGCCCCCAGGACTCATGCAACCTGGATGGGGCTTTGGAGGACAGGGGACATGGCCTAGGTGTTCACAGTTTTCCCATACTTGAGTGGGTGGGCCAAGAAGAGGGTCCTCCTCCTCTCCCCCTCTTCTGGTCCTGGAGAGATCCTCCCACCTGCCTCTTGTGTTCTCCCCTGTCCTCCCTCCTACGCCCCCAGGGCCAACGCAGGGCACAGGGGGCCTCTGAGGGCATAGGACACAGCCCAAGTGCTGGGCTGTCTTCCCCAGCTGATTGGGCAGGGGAAACGCTGGGCACACTCCCCCCTCATCCCAGCCCCTGAGGGTCCCTCCAGGCATGGGAACTCCACCCCCAGCCACCCTTCAGGGGCACTGGTCTGGTCCTTTCTGGCCTCCACTTCTCCTCTCCCCTCAGTCCCCCCACTTCCTACCAGTACCCTTGGGGGTTCCTCCCTTGTTCTTATCAATTTTGTTTATCTTTTCAAAGAACCAGCTCTTAGTTTTATTGATTTTTCCCCTTTTTTTAGTCTCTATTTCATTTATTTCTGCTCTGATCTTTATGATGAATTTCTTTCTAGTAACTTTGTTTTTGATTATTCTTCTTTTTCTCATTCCTTAGGTGTAAGATAGGTTGTTTATTTGAAATTTTTCTCATTTCCTGAAGTAGACTTGTATTCCTATAAACTTCCCTCTTAGAACTAACTTGCTGAATCCCATAGATTTCGGATTGTTGTGTTTTTGTTTTCATTTGTCTCCTGGTATTTTTTGATGTCTTCGTTTATTTCTTCAGTGGTCCATTGATGGTTTAGTTGAATACGGTTCAGCCTTCACATGTTTGTGGTTTTTGCCGTTATTTCTTGTAGTTGATTTCCAGTCTCAAAGCATTGTTGTCAGAAAACATGCATGATATGATTTCAATTTTCTTAAATTTATTGAGACTTGTTTTGTGGCCCAGCATGTGATCTATCCTAGAGAATGTTCCATGTGCACTTGAAAAGAATGTGTATTATGCTGCTTTTCAATGGAATGTTCTCTATATATCTATTAAGTTCATTTGGCCTAATGTGTTAAGGTCAGTGTTCCTTTATTGATTTTCTGTTTGGATAATCTGTCTATTGATGTAAGTGATATGTTAGAGTCCCTTACTATTGTTGTGTTACTGTCACTTTCTCTCTTTATATCTGTTTATATTTGCTTTATGTATTTAGGTGTTCCTTTGTTGGGTACATAGATATTTACCACTGTTATATCTTCTTCTTGGATTGATCTCTTGATCATTATGTAATGTTCTTCTTTGTCTCTTGTTACAGTCTTTGTTTTAAAGTCTATTTTTCCTGATATAAGTATTGCTACCTTGACTTTCTTTTCATTATCATTTGTATGGAATACCTTTTTCCATCCCCTCATTTTCAGTCTCTGTGTGTCTTTAGATCTGAATTAAGTCTCTTGTTGGCAGCATATGTAGGTCTTGTTTTTGTATCCTTTAAGTCACTCTATGTCTTTTGATTACAGCATTGAGTCCACTTGCATTTAAAATAATTATTGATAGGTATGTACTTATTGCCATTTTGTTAATTGTTTTGGTGTTGTTTTTGTAGTTCTTTTTTGTTTCTTTCTCCCTCTTGTGTTCTCTTCCATTTCGATTTGATGACTATCTTTTGTGTTATGTTTGGATTTCTTTCTCTCTTATGTGTGCTTGTATCTATTATAGATTTTTGGTTTGTGGTTACTATGTGGTTTATATATATAGCAATCTATACATGAATATGTTCATTTGCTGGTCTGTTAAGTTCAAATTCATTTTAACAACTGTGCATTTTTACTCTTCTCTCCCAATGTTTACTGTTTTTGCCACCATATTTTACATCTTTTTGTTTTGTGTGCCCTTTAACTATTAACTGTATGTATAGATGATTTTACTACACTTATCTATTAACTTTCCTACTAGCTTTATTCATGGCTAATTTTATCTTTACTGTATATTTGTCTTTACCAATGAGATTTTTTCCTTTTTTTTTCCCCCTTTTTTCTTTGTGACCATGCAGTGCAGCTTGCAGGATCTTAGTTTCATGACCAGGGATCGAACACATGCTCCCTGCAGTGGAAGCATGGAGCCCTGACTGCTGGATTGCTAGGGAATTCCCAAGATTTTTTTCATAATTTTCATGTTTCCAGTTCTGGCCTTTTCTTTTTCACTTAAGGAAGTACTTTTAACAAAGTTGTATTGGTGGTGCTGAACTCTTTTAGCTTTTGCTTGTCTGTAAAACTTTGTTTTCTCCATCAAATTCAAATGAAAGCCCTACTGGATAGAATATTCTTAGTTGTAGGCTTTTCCATTTCATCACTTTAAGTATATCATGCCACTCCCTTCTGGTATACAGAATTTCTGCTGAAAAGTCAGCTGATAGCCTTATGGGAATTACCTTATACATAACTTGTTTTTCCCTTGCTGCATTTAATACTCTTTTTTTATCTTTAATTTTTGCCATTTTAATTACAATGTGCCTTGGTGTGTTCCTCTTTGGGTTGATCCTGTTTTGGAATCTCTGTATTTCCTTGACCTGGATATCTCTTTCTTTTCCCAGGTTAGGGAATTTTTCAGCTATGATGTCTTCAGATATGTTCTTTGCACCTTTCTCTCTCTCTCCTCTCCCAGCAACCCCTACAATATGTATGTTAGTGCATTTGACATTGTCTCAGAATTCTCTTAAACTGTTCTCATTTCTTTTTATTCTTTTGTTGTTGTTGTTCATCTTCAGTGATTTCCACTACTCTGTCTTCCAGCTTGCTGATCAGTTCCTCTATATAATCTAATCTACCGTTGATTCTTTTTAGTGTATGTTTTATTTCAGTTATTGTATTCTTCATCTCTGTTTGGTTCTTTTTATATTTTCTAACTCTGTTTAAAATTTCTAACTTCTCATTCTGTTCATCCATTCTTCTCCTGAGTTCATTGATCATCTTTATGATCATTACCTTGAACTCTTTATCAAGTAGCCCGGCTATCTCCACTTCACTTTTTCTTCTGGGGTTTTATCTTGTTCCTTTGTTTGGAACATCTTCTGCCACCTCATTTTGCCTAATTTTCTGTTTTTATTTTTATGTGTTTGGTAGATTTGTTAAGTTTCCTGACTTTGTGAAGGTGGCTTTTTGTAGCAGTTT
Source organism: Platanista minor (assembly GCA_004363435.1). Classification (NCBI taxonomy): domain Eukaryota; kingdom Metazoa; phylum Chordata; class Mammalia; order Artiodactyla; family Platanistidae; genus Platanista; species Platanista minor. The sequence goes on along the minus strand of RJWK010036527.1, from coordinate 12,425 downwards.
TCCTGAGTCAGCAGCACAGTCCCCTCTGGCCACCAGATCAATATGCTTTAGGGCTGCCCCCTATGTGGGCTGTGTGGGTCCTACTGTTGTGCTTGGCTGACTATTGTTGGTGATCTTTTAGGAGTGTCTGGCCCCTGGGCCAATTGGTTAACAGACCATGCCTTGTGCCAAGGCTGCCAGCCACTTGTTGGCAGGGCTGTGTTATGAGGCAGCTGACTGCAGAACTCCATGGGGTCTTGGGGCTATTGCTGGCACACTGAGGGGTGATAAATTATTCTGGGGTGGGTGGTTTTGGACCAGTTTTCCTGAATCTAGTGTCAGCTTACTGATGGTTGGGGCCAGCTCCTGACATGTTGGCTGCAGGCTCCAAGCTGTCCCAAAGTTGGTGCTGGCATGCTGGTGCATGAGCCTGAATTCTAGGGCATCTGGCTGATGAGTCCAAGGTATCTTGGTGCTGGCATTGACTGCCTGTAGGTGGAGTCATGGCCCAGGGTGTCCCAGGGTTAGTGTTGGCTCCCTGGTTGGTGGAACCAGGTCCTGGGGTCTGGCTACAGGGCCCTTGGTGTCCTAATGCAAGTACCTGCTTGCTGATGGGTGGGCTGCATCCTGACATGGCTGGCTGTGGGGTTGTGGTAGTCCTGGGGCTTGTGTCTGCCTGCTGGTGGGCTGGGCTGGGGTCTAGAGGTTCCTGGGGCTGGTGGGGCTGGTTCCTGACCATTGGTGGGTGAGGCCATGTCCTGGGGCTAGTTCCATCCCACTGGTGTGTGGAAGCTGATATTGGTGTTTTTGGCCACAGGACCCAGGGGTCCCAGAGCTGGAGTGGGCCTGCTGGTGGGTGGGAGGTTGAGACCCAGAACATCCTGGGACTAGAGCTGGCTCACTAGTGGGCAGAGCTGAGTTCTTTGGTCTCTGGTTTCACGGCCCTAGTGGTCCTGATTTTGGTATGTTGGTCCACTAGTGGGTGGGGCTGGATCCAAGGGGTCTTAGGGGTGGTGCCTGCCCTCTAATGGGTGAGACTTGTCCTGGACTTATGCTGATCCACTTGTAACCACAGCCAGGTCCTAGGGTCTCTGGCTTCAGGACCCTAAGGGTCCCAGGGCTAGTGCTGGTGCACTGGTGTGCACGGCCATATCCTAGACCCTCAGGTGGACAGAGTCAGACCCTGTGAGTTCAAGGGGCCTTAAGGCAGCAGGTCTGTTGCTGGGTGGAGCTGTGTCTCTGTCCAAATAATTGCTTCACCTGATGGGTTCCTGTACTGATGCGGACAGGCTGGTAGGTGAGGCCAGATGCCAATGCTAATAAGCTAGGGAGAGCATTCAAAAATGGTACTTGAAAAAAAAAAAAAGGGCTTCCCTGGTGGTGCAGTGGTTGAGAGTCTGCCTGCCAATGCAGGGGACACAGGTTCATGCCCCAGTCCAGAAGGATCTCACATGCCACGGAGCGGCTGGACCCGTGAACCCCGGCCGCTGAACCTGCACGTCTGGAGCCTGTGCTCTGCAACAGGAGAGGCCACAACAGTGAGTGGCCCGCGTACTGAAAAAAAAAAAATGGTACTTGGTAGCACCAGTGACCTCATGGTAGAATGAGCACCCAAAAATGGCTGCCACCGGTGTCTATGCCCTTCAAGTATGCTCCAGTTGCCTCCGGACTGTCCAGGAGGCTCTCCAAGATCAGCTGGTGGGTCTGACCCAGGCTCCTTTCAAATTACTGCTTCTGTCCTGGGCTCTGGAGTGTGTAAGTTTTATGTGCACCCATTAAGAGTGGAGTCCATTTTCACAGCCCTTTTCATCTCCCCCAAATTAAGCCCCACTGACCTTAAAGACAAACATTGGGAGTCTGTCTTCTCAGTGAAGCACCTCTGGGTAGGGGAGTCCAGTGTGGGGCTTGGACCTCTCACTCCTTGGGGAGAACCTTTGCAATAGTAATTATCCTCTTGTTTGTGGATCATCCACCCAGGGGTATGGATCCTGACTATATTGCAACTCTGCCTCTCCTACCCTTCTTGTGATTGCTTCTCTATATCTTTAGTTGTAGAAAGTCTTTTCTGCTAGTTTTCTGGTCTTTCTCCTCAATTGTTGCTCTATAAATAGTTGTAATTTTGGGGTGCATGTGGGAGAATGTGAGCTCAAGGTCTTCCTACTTTGTCATCTTGATCACTCCTCCCTTTAATTTTCATTATTCTTTTTCAGTATTTTCTTTTTCTTTTTCTTTTTTGTGGTACGAGGGCCTCTCACTGTTCTGGCCTCTCCGATTGCGGAGCACAGTCTCCAGATGTGCAGGCTCAGCAGCCATGACTCACGGTCCCAGCCACTCCGCAGCATGTGGGACCTTCCCGGACCGGGGCACGAACCCGTTTCCCCTGCATCAGCAGGCAGACTCTCAACCACTGCACCACCAGAGAAGCCCTTCAGTATTATTTTTAACTATTCAGAGCTCATTACAATGCCACCTGAATTAAAGCTTTTTTATTATTTTTCAATTTTCTGTTTAAAAATGCTATTGAAATGTTAATATGTATTGCACTGGATCCATAGTTCACTCTGAGTAGTATTAACATCCTAACCCTATTACATCTTCCAATCAATGAACAAAGGATATCTTTCCATTTATTTAGGTCTTCTATAATTTCTTTCAAGAATACTTTGTAGTTTTCAGCATACAAATTTGTCACCTCTTTTGTTAAATTTATTCCTAGGTATTTTATTCTTTTGGATACTATTATTCATTGAATTATTTTCTTAATTTCCTTTTCAGATTATTCATTTGTGGTATATAAAAATACAACTAATTTTTCCATGTTGATCTTATACCCTGAAACTTTGCTGAACTTTTTTATTAGCTTTAGTAATTTTTTGTGGATTCTTTGGGACTATCTATAGATAATATTATTTCATCTTCAAATAAAGAGAGTTTTATTTCTTCTTTTCCAATTGGGGTGTCTTTTATTTCTTTTTCTTGTTTAAGTGCTATGGCTGAAAATTCCAGTACTGTGTTGAATAGATCTGGTGAAAGCAGGCATCCTTATTTTATTCTTGATCTTAGAGGAAAGATTTCAATCTTTCACCTTGAATATGATGTTAGCTGTGGGTTTTCATAAACACCCTTTATCATGTTGAGGAGATTTCCTTCTATTCCTAGTTTTCTGATTATTTTTATCAAGAAAAGTGTTGGATTTTTTTCAAATGTTTTTTCTGCATCAGTTGAGATTATCACATGCTTTTTCCCTTAAATCCATTATTTGGTGTATTATGTTGATTTGTTTTCTTATACTAAACCAGCCTTGCATTCCTGGGAATCTTGATATTTAAACAATATTGAATTGATATTATGTATAAAATCAACAAGAATGAGAACATACTATATAGCACGGGTAACTCTACTTAATGCACTGTGGTAACATAAATGGGAAGAAAATCTAGAAAAGAGGGGATATATGTATATGTATAGCTGATTCATTTTGCTGTACAGTAGAAACTAACACAACATTGTAAAGCAACATTGTAAACCAATAAAAATTAATTTAAAAAATAAATAATATTGAACTTTCTGATTAATGAACATACTATACCTCTTCATTTGATTTCTCTCACCAATATTTTGTAGTTTACAATGTACGTATTTTGCATAAATATTGTTAACTATTTATTTCACATTTTTGGTGATATTGAAAAGGCAGTTTTTAATTTTTAATTTTCAAAACTGTTCATTGCAAGTTTGTCAAAATACAATTTGTATATTAACTTTGTGTCCCCAATCTTTTCAAATCCATGTTATAGTAAAGAAGTTTTAAAATTTTACTTAGAATTTTCTATATTGACAAACATGTTGTTTATGAATAAGGCCAATTTTACTTCTTCCCTTCTAAAATGTATGCCTTTTTTTGTTTGTTTTGCTTTCCACTATAGTAATGGCTAAGACAATTGAATAGAAGTGATGAAAGTACATATCTTTGCCTTGTTTCTAATCTTAAAAGGGGAGAATTCAGTCTGTCATCATTAAGTAGGATATTAACTATAGTATTTTCATACATACCCTCAATCAGATTGAAGAAGTTCCCTTATTTTCCTAGTTTGTTGAGAATTTTATCATAGCTGTGCATTGACTTTTGTCAAGTGTTTCTGGAAAACTTCTCTTGACATAATCATAAGATTTTCCTCCTTATTCTGTTAATATAATACTACATTGATTGAATTTCAAATGCTCAATCAACCTTGCTTTCATGGGACAATCCCTTGATCATGACGTGTAATATGATTGTATTTATTTCTAGATTTGATTTGCTAATGTATTGTTAGGCACTTTTTGCATCTATATTTATATAGAATATTGCTCTACAGTTTTCCTTACATCTAATCACTTTTGTTTTGATAACAGCACAATGCTGATCCCATAAAATGTGTTCAGAAGTGTTCCTTCCTTCTGTATTTTCTGAAAGGGTTAAAGTAGAATTTTAGTCCTTCCTTAAGTATTTAGTATAATAAATCAGAGTATAGTTGTTAATTAAATTCTTTAAACTATTAATTCAATCTAGTTAATAGGTATAGGACTATCAGGTTATCTTTTTTTTTTCCTGAGTGAGTTTTTTTAATTTATATTTTTAAAGGAATCTGTGCATTTCATATAAGTTGATAAATTTATTAGCATATTCACTTATCCTTTTAACATTTGTACAATCTGTATTGATGTCTTTTCTTCCTTTCATAATATAGGTAATTCATGTGTACTCCAAAAAAAATCTCACCAGTCTTACTAGAGCTTTAGAAATATTATTGACCTTATCAAAGAACCAGCTTTTGGTTTTATCATTTTTCTCTATTGTTTCTGTATTCTTTATCTTATTGGTTTTGGCTCTTACATTTATTATTTCCTTTTATCCGCTCAATTTGGGTTTAATTTGTAATTCTTTCTGAAGGTTCTTAAGGTGGAAGCCTAGAACATTGATATGAGACTTCTTTTGTTTTCTAATATAAACATTTAATCTTTATGCTTCCTTCTAAGCACTACTTTGGATGAATCTCACAGATTTCAATATGTTGTACTTTCACTTTATTCAGTTCCCTTGTGGTTGTTTTCTTTTGTTCTATAATTTATTTAGAAGTATATTATTTAATTTCTGAATATTTGAGGGTTTTTCAGATATCTTTCTGTTACTGGTGTCTAGTTTAATTTTGATGTGGTCAGAGAACACACTTTGCATAATTTTAACTCTATTAGATTTGTTGAAAATTTTTATATCCTAGAATATAGTTTATTTTGGTGAGTGCTCTGTGTGCACTTGAAAAGAATGCATGTTCTGCTGCTGTTGGATGGCTTATTCTATAAATAACTACTAATACAAGTTGGTTGAGTGTGCTATTCAAGTTTTCTAAATCCCTACTGATTTTCCATCTACTTATTCTATCAGTTACTGAGATAGGAGTGCTAAAATACCCAACTAAAATTTTTAATTTGTCTGCATTTCCTGTGAGTTCTATTAACTTTTTGCTTCATGCCTTTTGTCTTCTGAAGACAAAACAAATTTAGGGTGAATTAAGAATTATGCTCTCTTGATGAATTGATTCCTGTTATAATTTTGACATATCCCTTTTTATCCATGATAATATACCTTTCTTTTTTTAACATATTTATTGGAGTATAATTGCTTTACAATGGTGTGTTAATCTCTGCTTTGTAACAAAGTGGATCAGTTATACATATACATATGTTCCAATATCTCTTCCCTCTTGAGTCTCCCTCCCTCCCACCTTCCTTTCTTTCTCTGAAACCTGTTTCTGAAATTAGGATATCCACTCCAGCTTTCTTTTGATTGGTGCTTTCATGGTGTATATTTTTCATCCTTTTACTTTTAATCTATTGATGTCTATTTAAAGTAGATTTTTTATAGAAAACTCATGTGATTTGCTTTTTTATCCAATCTGAAAATATCTGTTATTTTTGGAATGGTCACCCACTTACCTTTAATGTAAAGTATCAAAATAGTTGAATTTGTTTTTTATTTATCCAATATATACTTTGTTCTTTTTCATCTTTTCCTGCCTTCTTTTTTTTTTTTTTTTTTTTTTTTGCGGTACACAGGCCTCTCACTGTTGTGGCCTCTCCCGTTGTGGAGCACAGGCTCCGGACGCAGAGGCTGAGCGGCCATGGTTCACGGGCCCAGCTGCTCCGTGGCATGTGGGATCTTCCCCGACCAGGGCACGAACCCGTGTTCCCTGCATCAGCAGGCGGACTCTTAACCACTGCGCCACCAGGGAAGCCCTCCTGCCTTCTTTTGAACAGTTATTTTTATGATCCCATTTAATCTCTGCTATAGCTTATTAGTCATATCTTTTTTTCAGTCATTGAACTAGGATTACAATATACCACTTTACTCATCATTGCCAACTTCAAATAATATTGGACTACTTCACCTTTAGTCTAAGACTCTTTCAACAGTATGCTTTCATTTCACTCCATTTATTCTTTGTGCCATTTTCACTCATGTTACTTCTGCATACAGTATAAGTCCTGCAATGTATTTTTGCTGTAAAAGTCAAATATTTTTTAAAAATATTTTAAAGTGAGAAAGAAGTTTTTTAAATATTTACCCACATATTCACCATTTCCAGCATTCTTTGTTCCTTTGTCTCAGTCCAAATTCCATCAAGTATTATTTCCCTCTTATTTAAAGAAATTCTTTTGGTATTTCATGTAATGCACGTCTAATGACAATAAATTCTTTACTTCTGTTTGACTGAGTATTTGCCTTTTACTTATTTGTTTATGTAAAAAAACACATAACATAAAACTTACCATCTTAACCATTTTTAAGTCTACAGCTCATTGGTGTTAAGTACATTCACATTATTGTGCCCCTATCACTCCCACCCATCTCCAGAATGCTTTTCATTTTATAACACTAAAACTCTGTATTCATTAAACATCAACTCTTCATTCCTCCTCCTAAACCCTAGCCCCTGGCAACCACCATTCTATTTTCTGTCTCTATGAATTTGACTACTCTAGGAACCTCATATAAATGGAATCTTACAGTATTTGTCTTTTTGTATCTAACTTATTTTACTTAGCATAATGTACTCAAGGTTTATCCATGTTGTAACGTGTCAGAATTTTCTTGCTTTTTTAAGGTTAAATAATATTCCATTGTATGGATATGTCGCATTTTGCTTATCCATTCATCCATTGATGTACTTCCATCTTTTGACTATTGTGAATGCTATGAACATTGTTTTATAAAAATCTCTTTAAGACCATACTTTCAATTATTTCTTCTGGATATATACCCAGAAGTAAAACTGCTGGATAATATGGTAATTCTATTTTTAATTTTTTCAAGAACTATCATATCTTCCATAGCAGCTGCACCAATTTACATTCCCACCAACAGTGTACAAGAGTTCCAATTTCTTCACATCCTCACCAAATCTTTTTATTTTCCCTTTTTCTTTTTGATAGTAACTATCTTAATGGATGTGAGATGGTATTTAATTGTGGTTTTGACTTACATTTCCCTAAAGATTAGTGATGTTGAACACTTTTTCATTTGTTTATTGGCTGTTTGTATGTCTTCTTTGGAGAAATGTCTATTTAATCACCTTGCTTACTTTTTATTTTTTAATTGAGTTTGATTTTTTGTTGTTGCATTGTAGAGGTTCTTTATATATTTTTGATATTTATACCTTATCAGATATATGTCTTGCAAATATTTTTTCACATTTCATAGGTTACTTTTTCATTCTGTTGATTGTTTCCTTTGATGTACAGAAGTTTAAATTTTTGATATAGTCATTTATCTATTTTTTATTCTGTTACCAGCGCTTTTGGAGTCATAACCAAAAAATCATTGACAAATCCTGTGTCACAAAGCTTTTCCTTTGTACTTTATTCTAAGAGTTTTCATAGTTTTAACTCTAACATTAAGATGTCGATGCTTTTTGAGTTAATTTTTGTGTATGGTGTATGACAAGGCCCAACTTCATTCTTTTGAATGTGGATATGTAGTCTTCCTAGGACCATTTGTTGAGAAGACTAATTTTCCCATTGAATGGTCTTAGCATTCCTGTCAAAATTAAATGACTATAAATGTGTGATTTTATTTCTGGGCTCTCTATCCTTTTCCATTGGTATATATGTATATCTATATGCCAGTACCACACTATTTTAATTACTGTAGCTTTGTAATAACTTTTGAAATCAGGAAATGTGAGACCTCCAACTTTGTTCTTTTTCAAGATTGTTTTGATATATTTGCTTTCATATTTAAAATTAATAGACATTATCTTTCAAAGCAGTTTTGGATTTACAAACAAATTGAGCAGAGAATACAAAGAGTTTCTTTATACTCCTTCTCTTCCCCACCCCCACAGTTTCACTATTATTACATCTTACATTAATACATTTGTTACATTTGATGAAACGATATTGGTACATTATTTTTTTTAATTTTTGAAATTTATTTTATTTATTTTTTATACAGAAGGTCCTTATTAGTTATCCATTTTATACATATTAGTGTATATATGTCAATCCCAATCTCTCAATTCATCACACCACCATTATTATTAATGGAAGTCCATAGTTTGCATATACTTTTTGTGTTATACAGTTCTATTGGTTTTGATAAATACATAATATCATGTATCCATCATCAGTAACATATAGAATAACTTCTCCACCTTAAAATTCTCCTACATTCTATATACTCATCAATCTTACACATTTCCCTATCCCTGGAAATTGCTGAAATTTTTACTGCCTCCATTATTTTGCCTTTTCTAGAATGTCATAGAGTTGGAATCATACATTTTGTAGTCTTTTAATATTGACTTATTTCACTTAGTAAAATGCATTTCAGGTTACCCTAGGGCTTTTAAGGTATTGATAGATTATTTCTTTTTGTTACTGAATAACATCCCATGTTATGATTGTACCATGGCTTATTTATCAGTTTGTCTATTGAAGGAAATTTTGTTGCTCCAAATGTAAGCAATTAGGAATAAAGCTGCTATAAACATTTGTGTACAGAATTTTGTATGGTCACACATTTTCAAATAAGGTAAATACCAAGGAGTTCTTCCATGGCTCTAGGCAGCTTCCTTGGCTCCAGGCTCCTAGAAGTCTCTTGAAAATCCAGCCCCCAAATCCACTCCAGTGACTGCCAACTCGCTGTCCCTACTCAGTTCCAGTGGCTCAAGACCCTTAGCCCACCTGAGTGCCAACCAACTCTCATGACACCAGGTTCCTGGTAGACTCCTGAAGACCGAGGTTCCTAGAAGATCCCAGTACAGGGCTTTTACAGCCCTGAAGTCCTCTTGTTACACTAGGCTACCAATCAATGCCCACAAACCCAGGTTCTAGGAGGGATTCATAAACTCAGGGGCCCAATGCTTTTGACTCACCCAAATACCAGGTCATCAAGAATTCCAATGGCAAGGCTGTCAGTGGATACCAACTGACTGCCCACTCAGAATTTTCGACAGGCTGCTGAAGCTAGTCTGTAAAGACTAGAAGAGATGTCTACACTCTCAAAATTCACAGGCACCAATATAAGGTCACAGGATCATAAAAGACCAAAGAAAAGTAATACCACTGAAGGAAACTAATAAAATTTCAATAACTGAACCTAAAGAAATGGAGATCTATGAACTGTCTAAGGAGGAATTCAGAATAATCCTCTTAAAGAATTAAGTGAACTACAATAAACCCAGATAGATAAGTAAATGAAGTTAGGGAAAAAATGCATGAACAAAATGAGATATCAACAAAGAAATAGAAAAAATTTTTAAAGCAGAAATCCTAGAGTTGAAGACTGCAATGAATGAAATGTAGAATTCAAAAGAAAGCAACAGAATCATCTAAGCAGGAGAAAGATTTAATGAACTATAAGAGAGGTCAGTTGAATTCATCCAATTAGAGGAGCAAAAGGAAAAAAGAATGAAAAAAGAGTGAAAAATAAATTAAATGTAGGATAACATTAAAAGGAACAATCTACACATACTGAAGTCTCAGAAAGAGTAGAAGTAGAAAGCTTATTTAAAGAATTAATGGAGGGAGCAGGTGTCTCAGTGATAACTATTCTCTGGACTGAATCCTGAATTTGTCTTGTTGTTAAAATGATTAAGCCATGTGGATGAAAGGCTCTTGGTGCTGCAGCCAGTAGTCAGTGCTGTGCCTCTGAGGTGGGAGAGCCAACTTCAGAACACTGGTCCACAAGAGACCTCCCAGCTCCACATAATATCAAATGGTGTAAATCTCCCAGAGAGCTCCATCTCAACACCAGCAACCAGCTTCACTCAATGACGAGCAAGCTACAGTGCTGGACACCCTAGATCAAACAACTAGCATGACAGGAACACAACCCCACCCATTAGCAGAGAGGCTGTCTAAAATCAGAATAAGTCCACAGACACCCCAAAACACACCACCAGACGTGGACCTGCCCATCAGAAAGATCCAGCCTCATCCATAAGAGCACAGGTACTAGTCCCCTCCACCAGGAAGCCTACACAACCCACTGAACCAACATTAGCCACTGGGGACAGACACCAAAAACAACGGGAACTACGAACCTGCAGCCTGCAAAAAGGAGATCCCAAACACAGTAAGATAAGCAAAATGAGAAAACAAAAAAACACACAGCAGATGAAGGAGCAAGATAAAAACCCACCAGACCTAACAAATGAAGAGGAAATAGGCAATCTATCTGAAAAAGAATTCAGAATAATCATAGGAAAGATTATCCAAAACATTGGAAATAGAATTAACAAGGACCTAGAAGAACTAAAGATAAAACAAGCAACAGTGAACAACACAATAAATGAAATTAAAAGTACTCTAGATGGGATCAATAGCAGAATAGCGGAGGAAGAAGAACGGATAAGTGACCTGGAAGATAAAATAGTGGAAATAACGACTGCAGAACAGAATAAAGAATAAAAGAAACTGAGAACAGGCTCACAGACTACTGGGGCAACATTAAACACACCAACATTCGAATTATAGGGGTTCCAGAAGAAGAAGAGAAAAAGAAAGAGACTGAGAAAATATTTGAAGAGATTATAGTTGAAAACTTCCCTAGTATAGGAAAGGAAATAGTTAATCAAGTCCAGGAAGCACGGAGAGTTGTATACAGGATAAATCCAAGGAGAGATATGCCAAGGCACATACTAATCAAACTATTAAAAATTAAATACAAAGAAAACATATTAAAAGCAGCAAGGGAAAAACAACAAATAACACACAAGGGAATCCCCATAAGGTTAACAGCTGATCATTCAGCAGAAATTCTTCAAGCCAGAAGGGACTGGCAGGACATATTTAAAGTGATGAAGGAGAAACACCTGCAACCAAGATTACTCTAACCAGCAAGGATCTCATTCAGATTTGATGGAGAAATTAAAACATTTACAGACAAGCAAAAGCTGAGAGAGTTCAGCACCACCAAACCAGCTTTACAACAAATGCTAAAGGAACTTCTCTAGGCAAGAAACACAAGAGAAGGAAAAGACCTACAATAAAAAACCCAAATCAATTAAGAAAATGGGAATACGAACATACATATGGACAATCACCTTAAATGAAAACGGATTAAATGCTCCCACCAAAAGACACAGACTGGCTGAATGGATACAAAAACAAGACTCATATATATGCTGTCTACAAGAGACCCACTTCAGACCTAGAGACACATACAGACTGAAAGTAAGGGGATGAAAAAAGATATTCCAAGCAAACGGAAACCAAAAGAAAGCTGGAGTAGCAATTCTCATATCAGACAAAATAGACATTAAAATAAAGACTATTACAAGAGACAAAGAAGGACACTACATAATGATCAAGAGGTCGATCCAAGAAGAATATATAACAATTGTAAATATTTATGCACCCAACACAGGAGAACCACAATACATAAGGCAAATACTAACAGCCATAAAAGGGGAAATCGACAATAGCATATTCACAGGAGGGGAATTTAAAACCCCACTTTCACCAATGCACAGATCAACAAGAATGAAAATAAATAAGGAAACACAAGCTTTAAATGATACACTAAACAAGATGGACTTAATTGATATTTATAGGACATTCCATCCAAAAACAACAGAATACACATTTTTCTCAAGTGCTCATGGAACATTCTCCAGGATAGATCATATCTTGGGTCACAAATCAAGCCTTGGTAAATTTAAGAAAATTGAAATTGTATCAAGTATCTTTTCTGACCACAACACTATGAGACTGGATATCAATTACAGGAAAAGATCTGTAAAAAATACAAACACATGGAGGCTAAACAATACACTACTTAATAACGAAGTGATCACTGAAGAAATCAAAGAGGAAATCAAAAAATACCTAGAAACAAATGACAATGCAGACACGACGACCCAAAACCTATGGGATGCAGCAAAAGCAGTTCTAAGAGGGAA
>RJWK010036526.1:0-21683 GCA_004363435.1 Platanista minor | reverse complement strand
CCCCTTACTTTCAGGCTGTATGTGTCTCTAGGTCTGAAGTGGGTCTCTTGTAGACAGCACATATATGGGTCTTGTTTTTGTATCCATTCAGCCAGTCTGTGTCTTTTGGTGGGAGCATTTAATCCGTTTACATTTAAGGTAATTATCGATATGTACGTTCCTATTCCCATTTTCTTAATTGTTTTGGGTTTGTTATTGTAGGTCTTTTCCTTCTCTTGTGTTTCTTGCCTAGAGAAGTTCCTTTAGCATTTGTTGTAAAGCTGGTTTGGTGGTGCTGAACTCTCTCAGCTTTTGCTTGTCTGTAAAGGTGTTAATCTCTCCATCAAATCTGAATGAGATCCTTGCTGGGTAGAGTAATCTTGGTTGCAGGTTTTTCTCCTTCATCACTTTAAATATGTCCTGCCAGTCCCTTCTGGATTGAAAAGTTTTTGCTGAAAGATCAGCTGTTAACCTTATGAGGATTCCCTTGTGTGTCATCTGTTGTTTTTCTTTTGCTGCTTTTAATATGTTTTCTTTGTATTTAATTTTTGATAGTTTGATTAGTGTGTGTCTTGGCATGTTTCTCCTTAAATTTACCCTGTATGGGACTCTCTGTGCTTCCTGGACTTGATTAACTATTTCCTTTCCCATATTAGGGAAGTTTTCAACTATAATCTCTTCAAATATTTTCTCAGTCCCTTTCTTTTTCTCTTCTTCTTCTGGAACCCCTATAATTCGAATGTTGGTGCGTTTGATGTTGTCCCAGAGATCTCTGAGACTGTCCTCAGTTCTTTTCATTCTTTTATCTTTATTCTGCTCTGCAGTAGTTATTTCTACTATTTTATCTTCCAGGTCACTTATCCGTTCTTCTGCCTCAGTTATTCTGCTATTGATCCCATCTAGAGTATTTTTAATTTCATTTACTGTGTTGTTCAGTGTTGCTTGTTTCATCTTTAGTTCTTCTAAGTCCTTGTTAATTCTATTTCCAAAATTTTGGATCATCTTTACTATCATTATTCTGAATTCTTTTCCAGATAGACTGCCTATTTCCTCTTCATTTGTTAGGTCTGGTGGGTTTTTATCTTGCTCCTTCATCTGCTGTGTGTTTTTCTGTCTTCTCATTTTGCTTATCTTACTGTGTTTGGGGTCTCCTTTTTGCAGTCTTGAGGGTCGTAGTTACCGTTGTTTTTGGTGTCTGTCCCCTGTGGCTTAATTTGGTTCAGTGGGTTGTGTAGGCTTCCTGGTGGAGGGGACTAGTGCCTGTGTTCTGGTGGATGAGGCTGGATCTTGTCTTTCTGGTGGGCAGGTCCATGTCTGGTGGTGTGTTTTGGGGTGTTTGTGGACTTATTATGATTTTAGGCAGCCTCTCTGCTAATCGGTGGGGTTGTGTTCCTGTCTTGCTAGTTGTTTGGCTTAGGGTGTTCAGCACTGTAGCTTGCTGGTCGTTGAGTGAAGCTGGGTGCTGGTGTTGAGATGGAGTTCTTTGGGAGGTTTTCGCTGTTTGATATTATGTGGAGCTGGGAGGTCTCTTGTGGACCAGTGTCCTGAAATTGGCTCTCCCACCTCAGAGGCACAGCACTGACTCCTGGTTGCTGCACCAAGAGCTTTTCATCTACACGGCTCAGAATAAAAGGTAGAAAAAGTAGAAAGAAAGAAAGAAAAGAAAGAATGAAAGAAAGAAAGAAAGAAAGAAAGAAAGAAAGGAAGAGAGAAAGAAAGGAATAAAGAAAGGAAAGAAGGAAGGAGGGAAGGAGGGAAGCAAGAAAGGAAGAAAGAAAGAAAGAAAGAAAGAGGATAAAATAGAATAGAGTAAGATAAAATAAAAAAGAGTTATTAAAATGAAAAATAATTATTAAGATAAAAACTTTTTTAAAGTTAAAACAAAAACAAAACGGACAGATAGAACCCTAGGACAAATGGTGAAAGCAAAGCTATACAGATAAAATCTCACACAGAAGCATACACATACATACTCACAAAGAGGAAAAGGAGGAAAAAATAATAAATCTTGCTCTCAAAGTCCGCCTCCTCAATTTGGGATGATTCGTTGTCTATTCATGTATTCCACAGATTCAGGGTATATCAAGTTGATTGCGGGGATTTAATCCGCGCTGCTCCTGAGGCTGCTGGGAGAGATTTCCCTTTCTCTTCTTTGTTCGCACAGCTACCAGGGCTCAGCTTTGGATTTGGCCCTGCCTCTGCGTATAGGTCGCTGGAGGGCGTCTGTTCTTCACTCAGACAGGACGGCGTTAAAGGAGCTGCTGACTCGGGGGCTCTGGATCACTCAGGCCGGGGGCAGGGAGGGCACAGATTGCAGGGCGGGCCTGTGGCAGCAGGGCCCGGCAGGACATTGCACCAGCCTGAGGGGTGCCGTGCATTCTCCTGGGGAAGTTTTCCCTGTTTCCCGGGACCCCAGCAGTAGTGGGCTGCACAGGCTCCCGGAAGGGGAGGTGTGGAGAGTGACCTGTGCTCGCACACAGGCTTCTTGGTGGCGGCAGCAGCAGCCTTAACGTCTCAGGCCCGTCTCTGGTGTCTGCGTTGGTAGCCGCGGCTCACGCCCATTTCTCGAGCTCCTTTAAGCAGCACTCTTAGTCCCCTCTGTTCGCTCACCAGGAAACAAAGAAGGAAGAAAAAGTCTCTTGCCTCTTCGGCAGGTCCAGACTTTTCCCGGACTCCCTGCCGGCTAGCCGTGGTGCACTAACCCCCTGCGGGCTGTGTTCATGCCCCCAACCCCAGTCCTCTCCCTGCGCTCTGACTGAAGCCCGAGCCTCAGCTCCCAGCCCCACCCGCCCCGGCGGGGGAGCAGACAAGCCTCTCGGGCTGCTGAGTGCCAGTCGGCGCCGATCCTCCGTGCGGGAATCTCTCTGTTTTGCCCTCCGCACCCCTGTTGCTGTGCTGTCCTCCGCGACTCCAAAGCTTCCCCCCTCCGCCACCCGCAGTCTTTGCCCGCGAAGGGGCTTCCTAGTGTGTGGAAACCTTTCCTCCTTCCCAGCTCCCTCCCACTGGTGCCTGTCCCATCCCTATTCTTTTGTCTCTGTTTTTTCTTTTGTCTTTTGCCCTACCCACGTACGTGGGGAGTTTCTTGCCTTTTGGGAGGTCTGAGGTCTTCTGCCAGCATTCAGTAGGTGTTCTGTAGGAGTTGTTTCACGTGTAGATGTATTTCTGGTGTATCTGTGGGGAGGAAGGTGATCTCCGCGTCTTACTCTTCCACCATCTTCTCTCTAGTCACCTGCCAAGAATCTTTAAAATTAGAACTGATCGTGGATGTTCTTGAGTTGAGCATCTTTTAAGATGGGCACATCTCAAGTTTCTCCATTAAGTAAAATGCTCGCAGTAGGTTTTTGGTATTTAATCTTTGCAATCTCTGCCAAAGTAGTGAGGATAATATAATTAAGTACAATGGATCTATCATTACATTTCGGCCATAACAATTATAGGTAGTCTTGTTTCATCTGTACCCTCTCTGCTCCCTTTCCCCAACACTAATTTATTTTGAAACAAATACATCATATGATATCATTTATAAATCTTTTTAACAATATAACTCTAAGACATATGGATTTATAAACTTTATCAAGTCAATGAAATTCTCTTTCAGTTTTAGTTTGCTGGGAATCTTCATCATGAAATGATTTTGAACTTCACCAACACTTTTTTTCTGCATTTTGAGATAATCATGATTTTTTTCCTCCTCAAGTTTATGTGTATCATATTGCTAGATTTTCTCTTAATAAAACCTCCTTGCATAAATGTGATGAAACCTACTTGATAATTCTGTGCTATTTTCAATAGTCTGTTGGATTTGTTTATTTACAGTTTTTATACCTTTGATCATAAATGATGTGGACTTATATTTTCTTATATTTCTCATACTTGGTTTTTACAGTTAAGATTATTGTAGCTTCATAAAATTAAGCTGGATAACTTTCACTTTTTTTCAATTTTTTGGAACAACTTATATAAGATAGAAATTAGCTTACCCTCAGGAATTTGGTACAAGTCTCTTGAAAAAAGAGATTTGGAGGTTTTTTTAAATAGCACTGACGTTTCAACTTATTAAAACATTTTGATTTTAAGTTCTCAATTTCTTCTTGTACAATTTGGCAATTTTGGGGGGGTTACCAATTTTGTCAGATTTTCTAATTCTTTAGTGTATAGTTGATTATAATGTTTTAATTTTTGTATCTGTTGTGTCTATAGCTATTTCATCTTTTTTAATTTATCCTTTGTAGATATGTGTTTTTTAAAATTTTTTGATTAGAATTGCCAGAAGTTTTTTTTTTTAGAGTTGGTTAAATCTTTTTAGAGAAACCAGTTTTTTATTTTGTTAATCTTTTTCATCATTTTGAAGTTGTTGTTCCCAATTTCACAGATTTATGCCCTTATTTGTGTCATTTCTTGGCTTCTAGTGTTTTGTTTGTTTGCTCTATTGTTTCTTTATAGTTTCTTTATTTGAATGTTTGCCTCCTTTATGCTTAACATTTTTTGTTTCCTAGTAAAAATGGCTAAAGCTATATGTTCCTTTTATGTCCTGCTTTAGT
The DNA here is from genome assembly GCA_004363435.1 of Platanista minor. Lineage (NCBI taxonomy): Eukaryota > Metazoa > Chordata > Mammalia > Artiodactyla > Platanistidae > Platanista > Platanista minor. Next base: position 17,163 of record RJWK010036526.1, on the reverse strand, counting down.
CATGTCCCATACATTTTGAATTATTTAATTCTAATTATTTTTTAATATTCTTTATGATTGCCTTGTTTAACTCAAGTTATTTAATAACATATTATTCAGTTTATAAACAAAGGATTCTTTTTCAGCTATCCTTTTGTTATGAATTTCTAATATACTGCATTATTATCAGAGGGCAAATCCTGTATGCTACTGCTATCTTGGAATTTATCCAGGCTTTCTTTTATTAATCTTTCTATTTAAAAAAAATCTTCCATGGGTGTTTGAAAAGAAAAACTCTACATGGGTATAGAAATTCTGTATATATTAATAGTTAAAGGCTCTCTTATTAATCATATTTTGCAGATACCTATTTTTTTTCCTCTTGATCTGATAGTTGTTAAGTGGAATGTATTAAAATCTCCAACTACAGTTGTTGGTCTGTTTCTCCCTGCCATTCAGTGGGTTGACTATTTTGAAGTTATATTGTTTGCTACCTGTTATTTATGATGGGTACAACTTCTTTCTCCATAGTTCCAGTATATATTAGCTTTCTTCTGTCTTAGGATACTACTGCTTTAATTTCTATTTTAGTCAGATATTAAGATTGCTGTGAGTTTTTTTTTAGTTCATATTTTTGTTTTACCATATGTATTTTTAATTTTACCCTTTCTACATGTCTTTATAATAAATATATTTTTAAATAGTCAGTATAGTTTTGGAATTTATTGTTTCCATCCAATCTGTGAATCTTCATTTTTAATTTATGATTTTTAACTGATTTGCCTAGATTATGACTACCATCTTATTTTTAAAATTTTTCAATACATTCTTTTTGTTTTATTTAAAATATCTTTTCCTGCTTTTCATGTAAAGATTGAATTTTCTTCTGTCAGCTTAAAAGTTATACATTCTTAATATAACATGCAGTGGATATCCTTCATTTAACATATACATTCATGCTTATTTTCTCCTATTAAGTTCTTAAATTTTTAATATCTCCCACTCTGCCCCCTTAAGACTAATATCCTTTGCTCTCTACACTACTTCCCCACATTGCAGTGTAGATCTACAGTGTAGATTTTTAATTCTGGTTAAAATAATCACTTTTTGTTTTGTTTTGTTTTCTTAAAAAACCAAACCTAACCAAACTTTATCAAGGAATTTATCACCCTCATGTCCCTTAAACTGTTCACAACATCCCCCTGGATTTGTTTCTTTTCTTATTTGTGTTTCCAGTTTGGGCCTGAAGTCTTTACTCTTTAATTCTGGGAAATTTGTTTCCATGATTTCTTGGAATATTTTTGCTCACTGTTTTTTCTTTCTTTCTTCTGTTGTCCAGATTTTGACCCCTTCCTTCATGTGTGCATACCCCCCTTATACTTATATCTATTGATTTCTTACTATTTTTCCTCTTGGTTCTTTTTAATGATCTTCTTTAATATTTCATTTTACTACTATCTTCCATTATTTCTAATATGAGTATATTAATCATGTTTATTTTAAATTCCTAGCCCATTGGTTTTAGAAGTCCAATGTGCTATCCATTGCCACAGAACCCCTTGTCCTTTAGTTTTAGGAGCGTGATATATGGCATTTCGTTTGTTGCTTTTCTTTCCAGGTGGCTATACTTTTCTTTTGTCCTTTGAGCTTAAGTTATTCTGTAGATACTATTTATTCTCACCATTATCATATTGGGGGAAGGCCAGGTCAATCCAAAAGAGGTATGAGGATGAGTTCCAGGCATTGTAAACCACTTTTGATCACTTCTCTCTGCTACTACGGTATCAGGTGACTTCCTTGGTCAGAATCTCACTCCCTAACCTCTTAGATAGAAAAGCCCTGGGAGGAGGCACCCCCCTTCATTATAATCCATCAAACTTGGGGGTTTGAGAGAGAATAGGGTAGAGGAGTGAATGCCAGATGTGATGTAATCCCACACGTCTCATCGCCTCCTCATCTGAGCGGGATATTCAGCAACCTGAATCCTGGGGTGGGCTTTACATCCTTAAGAGTGAAGGAGCAGGCAGTGAATGTCCTAGGGGAGCACAGGGGGAGGCAGGAGGGAAACAAAAATGCTTTCCTTCAAACTGTCCTCTCAAAGAAACCTCTGGCAACACCCTCCTCAAACTCCAGCAATCCCTGCCCACTGCCACCACTGGCCAAGCCAGTTCAAAATAGCTTTCAAAATCATTTTCACACAAGTTTTCATTTGTTCTTTAGTTAAATTTATACTTTAATCTCATTTAACCTATAATAGTTCACCATCTTGTTGGGAAACTGAAGCTCCTAGATAGTCTAAGTAATTTTTTTTTTTTTTTTTTTTTTTTTTTTTGCGGTACGCGGGCCTCTCACTGTCGTGGCCTCTCCCGTTGCGGAGCACAGGCTCCGGACGCTCAGGCTCAGCGGCCATGGCTCACGGGCCCAGCCGCTCCGCGGCATGTGGGATCTTCCCGGACCGGGGCACAAACCCATGTCCCCTGCATCGGCAGGCGGACTCTCAACCACTGCACCACCAGGGAAGCCCCAAGTAATTGTTTTTCAGTTTTGTTTCATTTTTTCTTTATTTAAGCACCACATCCCCCTACCCCAGTAGAAATGACAGGTAGAAATGATATGCTTTTTTTGTCATAGTTTTTATGTATTTCCTGAAGGAAAATCATATGAAAAGAAAGCTCTTTGTGATTTGGTTTTCTTTACATTTTCATTCTTTGTTCACTGCTTTGTTTGTTAGTCATATCTTTGTCACGTGTGCAGGACAGATGCGAGCTGCAGTTGTAGCATGGGAAAGCATGCAGTTCTTGTCATTTTCATCCTCTCCTTGGGATTTGTCTTTTCAAGATCTTGCCTGATTATTCTGGACAGTACTGTTATCTGCTCTCAAAGGGAGGTAGTGCAGCTTCCTGGATTAATGTGCCAGAGAGCAATTATTTCCTTCTAGAGGTCAAAGTTATACTTGATGCTACAGATAGATTCAGAAAACAAGGGTCTATTTATTTACCCAACTGAAGTACTTATAGCTTCAGTTAAAACAAATAGATTATACTTATCTGTTAAATCACTTAACCATTCTCCAAAATACAGCTACCTTGTGATATTTTTAGAAGTGAAAAAATGCATAGAAATGGTTTTCAATGCTAACGTGGAGGACAGGACCAAAACCCACTTTAAAGACTAACCATGTGATATCAATGTTTTATTAAATATTGTTCTTAAATTTCCACAAAACATAACTTGTGTGTGTGTGTTTGTACTGAGTCCTGAATCCAAAGGCTAAATTACTCGGTTAAATCAGTAGTGATTTATGCACTGTGCAGTGAGGCAAGCCCACTAAACTGGTTATTGGTGGCCATTTATAGACTATTTCTGGCAGCTAAAGGAGTATGAAAGTAATAACAGATATAACTATGAGCTCATTTATTTCCAATTATGTCTGCTGTGGAGTTACTTTATGTACTATAGCTTTGGAGAGAGTTGAAAAATATCATTATGCAAATTTGAGAAATAATGGAAATAGAAGCTTTATAAACTAAACTTTTCTAAAATCCTCTTCTGTACAGTAAAAATAATTTAAAATATAAGTGTTAGATGTTTCCAAAGAATGTTCAAATTTCAAAGGGAAAGAGAGGTGGAGAAGAAAGAGAATTAATAGCAAATGCAACATTTGATTATTATATCTTTTTTTTTTTTTTTTTTTTTTTTGCGGTACGCGGGCCTCTCACTGCTGCGGCCTCTCCCGTTGTGGAGCACAGGCTCCGGACGCGCAGGCTCAGCGGCCATGGCTCACGGGCCCAGCCGCTCCGCGGCATGTGGGATCTTCCCGGACCGGGGCACGAACCCGTGTCCCCTGCATCGGCAGGCGGACTCTCAACCACAGCGCCACCAGGGAAGCCCTGATTATTATATCCTTTGATCCAGTTTTAAAACCACCATTTTTGCTGCTTGCTGTTAAGCAATGTCATTTTCTTGGTGAATATAATAAATTCAACTGCAAGCAATATTTTATTCAAACATTTCCCTGGAAAAGCTCTCAATTCAATTATAAAACACTCCAGTTATACCTATGCATTGAAGAGTAGAACTCTTCCACAGACATGTAACTATACCTTTCAGTCAAATACATCCATGGCTGCCTTTATATGCAAGTCATATAGATTAACTGCAAGAAATTTAAATTTGGTTCTTAGAGTAAAAAGTCACAAGTTATCCCTTCATCCACTGTGAAGTTATCCAGCAGAGAGGAATCTCTCCTGTCTATAACTTCTTTATGATGTCTGGAGATTCTATATACTTGTGATCATAGCTGACTGCTTTGATGAAAATGTATTGCTGGAGTGATTTGTGACTTCTGGCAGGAAGACCTATCCAAAGCCTTATTTTGTCTAGTTGAGACAAAACTTAAATGAATTTGTATTTTGATCAGCCATTCCATATTTGAAGATGTTCTTTTGTTGATATTCAGAGGTTACATGAGGGTAATTCCTTGAATGTAATCAGCTTTTGATAAATGCTTGGGTGGAATTCAATCAAAGATGATTTAAAGGGCTTCCCTGGTGGCGCAGTGGTTGAGAGTCCGCCTGACGATTCAGGGGACACGGGTTCGTGCCCCGGTCCGGGAAGATCCCACATGCCGCAGAGCGGCTGGGTCCGTGAGCCATGGCCGCTGAGCCTGCGTGTCCGGAGCCTGTGCTCTGCAATGGGAGAGGCCACAACAGTGAGAGGCCCGCGTACCCCCCCAAAAAAAAAAAAAAAAAAGAAGATCATTTAAAATTGTTTAACCATGTGAAGAAATTGCCCAAGGATATTTAATCCCTAGCTGTTCTAATTCAGCCCTGTATTTTGCAATGATCTTCTAGTGGCTTTCCAGGCATTTCTGAATTTCTGGGCAGGGCCACTTTGATAGAAAAGGGAAAACACAGGACATTGCCGTCTTTGCTCACATCAATATCTATGAGAATCACCTCCAGTGGAAACCAAAGTTAAAGCAAGCTCCTGCCCAGTCTCTAAATCACCAGCTCTCTACCACCACTGCACTGGCCTTTGGGGGACCATTCTTCCATTTCCAGTGCCCACAGTTCCCTCTCACATCGATGCAATCAGCAAACGTGCACAGAGGAGAGAGTGAACCTTGGCAAAGAGGGGCATGTTGTTACTTACAAGGACCCCTTTTAAAAGATGCATGTCTCTTATTCAGTTTTGGAAACATGATACAGTTGTAGGGATAAAGTTAGCCTCATTTGTCATCAATATTTATACAGTGCCTTTCATAATGTCAGGTGAGATAGCTTATATATTCTCAAGGTAAAAATGAGTTATGTCTTTCGAAGCAGGTATAAAGTTACATTATAGTTTTTCAACTTGAGGAAGTGTTCTCCTCATCTTCATTTTACATCTCAAACTGCAGACTATGGAGCAGACCTTGTAAAAGACTTCTTCACTGAGCATCTGGCCCTTCTGTAGGCCCAGGAGATTTATGTCAGCTGTAGAAGAAATGTGAATAAAAGCCTGCTTCTGGGAGTTTGTAAAAAGAGTTGATGTATTACTTGGTCTACTCTTGTTTGGATTAAATTTTAAAATTGCATCAGGGTGTTCATTTTAAAGTATGATTTTATAGATATATAAATTATAGATAACCAGAATAAAAATTATAGATAACCAGAAATTATAGATATAGAAATATAGAAATATAGAAATTATAGATAACCAGAATAAAATTGAATAAACATGTGACGAGAGCTGACTTACAATAAAAACCTAAATAATAATTGCAAAATAACACTTATCTAATCAGACCATACTGGTGTTAAATATTATTTCAGGTATATGTTAGCTCTAGAAAAAGAATGATTATTTTGCAACTGCCCAGGATTTTAAAGTGCATAAATGCAAAATAATTTTATGCCGTTGATGGCACTGATGCTGCCCATGGCAACTTTGTCTCTTGTGTTGAAAAATTTCCTTTATTCATTCATTTTATTCACTAATTCATTTCCATCTTTGTTCCATAAAAGGCTTTCAGGTAATTTTGTACATTCATTTATTCTTAATACTGAACCTGGATTATTAGCCTAAGAAAATTATTCATTAATCATGGCCATGTTTACTTGATCAAAAGTGATCATTTAAACACATGACCCTAGGCTTTCAGAACTGCAGCCAAAATCTGGAGAGTGCCAGGCACTCAAAAAATATATATTTTAAAAATTTTACTTATTTTATTTATTTATTTTGTCTGTGTTGGGTCTTCGTTGTTGCGTGCGGGCTTTCTCTAGGTGCCTTGAGCGGGGGCTACTCTTCGTTGCGGTGTGCGGGCTTCTCATTGTGGTGGCTTCTCTTGTTGCAGAGCACGGGCTCTAGGCGCACAGGCTTCAGTAGTTGTGGCTCACGGGCTTAGTTGCTCCGCAGCATGTGGGATCTTCCTGGACCAAGGCTCGAACCCATGTCCCCTGCATTGGCAGGTGGATTCTTCACCACTGTGCCACCAGGGAAGCCCTCAAAAAATATTAATCAGTGAATGATTATCTATCATTATCATTTTTATTAAGGGTATCTTGTTAATTGTAACTTGCTAAAAACTGAAACTTGGGGAAATATTTTAGAGTAGGTTCTGTGACAGAAGATAAATTTTAGAGTAGGCTCTGCAACCGAAGATAAATATAATGAATTTATATATACCATCTTTGTTAATTATGTCATCTCTACTGAACTAACATAGTGAACTGATATAATTATCTGATATGGACACATTATATGTATGCATTGTAGTGACAACATAAAGGTGAAACTTAACCCTAATGAATAAATTTGCTAATTGTTATTTCCTTTAATGCAAGAAAACTGACGGACAAGTGTTAATTATCCATCCGGAGAAATGGAGGTTAACTGATATTCAGGGACTTCGGTGTGAAATCAGGTGAAGTAAGTGAATCCATTCAGGATGCTGGAGAGATGGAAGAGGGAAGGCCTCAGTGGTAGTTTGGGGTTTAGGGTGTGTATTTGCCTACTCCTTTGCTCCCCGCCCCCCTTTACCTGTCCTGTTCAAAGCCCCCTTCTCCTTGGCGCCATCTAGTGGATACCTGTGTCAGGATGAGGAAGATGCCCAGTTAAGGATTTGCAAAGATCAAGTGTCATTTCTCCAAACTGGAGCCTAGGAGTGGATGGCCTGTGGACATCACAGAAGCTCTTATAAATTAGTTTATGGAGGCTCTTCCTTTCTGTTGTTATCCCGTACAGACTTATTGCTCTGATTTCTGGTACACCTCGCTGATCAGAAGTTTATAAAATAAACAAGGGTTTAGAGGAAAAACTGAGCATGAGAAACGAGGAGTCTTGTAAGCAGTGCTCCAGAGCAGTTTAAGCATCCGCAGGGAACACCATCTTATTTTTTCAGTTTCTCATTATTTCTTCGATAGATGAGCTAGCTAAGCCAGAAAGATGTTCAAAGGCAGAGCAGCTATAATCTCTTCCTTCACTACCCTCCATATGATAAGGATGTGTTAAGATGAATCTTTGGGTAATGGACATATGAATTAAGGCAAAACTCCCTGCCACCTTCCTGATTTTTTTTTTTCACTTCTGAGAAGGCACCAAGAGAGTTACCAAATTTAATTTCATAAGCCTTGATTCTTGGACTTTGACAACAAGGCTCACCTGAGTTTTGCATCCCTGTGGTAATGTTAAATATCTTCTGAGGATAGGAACATATATTGGGAGAAAAAGATTAGATAAATAAATAAAAGAATCAAGAGAACCAAAACGAAGCAGAAAAATTTACTTGCCTAAATACATGTAAAATTCTTTAAAGAAGAGATTATGTTCATTTTTGATTTACATAAGAAAAACCTTCAGTGCCTGACACAATACTTAATACTCAGCAGACAGAGGGGAGAGAAATGGCTTGGAATAGAGACCCCACTCATCAAATTGCTGAAAAGAATAATAAAATAACCCCTTTACAAAGTGTGATGTGAATGCAAAGTAATAACAGTGAAGACAATGGCAGAAAATGTCGTCAAAAATTAATTACTTTAATGCTTAAGTTTATTCTAAAATATATACCCAGTGGAGAAGACAGGTGATATTTACATTTTCACTTTAGGTATAGAAACAAAATAACTTTCCACCAGTACCTTTTTTTTTTTTTTCTTTTTGGGCCTCTCACTGTTGTGGCCTCTCCCGTTGCGGAGCACAGGCTCCGGACGCGCAGGCTCAGAGGCCACGGCCCACGGGCCCAGCTGCTCCGCGGCATGTGGGATCCTCCCGGACTGGGGCACGAACCCGTAGTCCCCTGCATCGGCAGGCAGACTCTCAACCACTGCGCCACCAGGGAAGCCCTCCACCAGTACATTTTGAAGATCATTATATGTTTGTCATTTTAAACATTTATATTTACAGTTTCCTTTATTCTTTGAGATCTATCTCTAAAGCTGTGACAAATTCTAAATATAAAATAGTCCCAAATGTGCCAACTAGGTAAGACTGATTTGTCTGTTAAAAGAAGACAGACTTTTGTTCCCTTCAGGAGAAAATCTGACTTGCATTTGTCTTATGTGATTTATGCATTGTAAGTTTAAAATGAAATACAGCCTTTTCCCTCCCATATATTAAAATGGGGCTTCAAATTTGAAAGAAACAGCAATCTTCTCTGAAACCTACATAGTAGCCATGTGATGAGACGCAACAAAAATACTGTATTGCCCCCAAGTGGTCTTTATAGGTATTGCCTTCACTGTCCAACAGTGAAAGAAAAAGAGAAAGCAAAACTATTTGGACAGCAAATCCTTGACCATTTTCTTTCGCTGGAATATACATATTTATTTTTAAAAAGTTATTTGATAATCCATGCTGTGGTAGTAAGGCTATATTGCTAAGTAGAGATTCTGAATGGTGGTAAATCTTCAGTGCAACTTAAATTGCCTAGGTCACACAATTATTTGGAATGATATCAACATTTGTAAGTCACTGGGAATTGTTTTTCCATTTAAGGAGATTTTGCAATACATAGGTTTTTTTTTTTTTTTTAATTACTGTAAAGTTAGCACTAGCACTTTCGACTCAGCATCTGAGAGTGCATTACTTTTATCCACGTATCTTCTGTGCGTACTTCTATTTGATTTCCACCTGAACCTCAAATCGGTTTTTAGCCTGAATTCCTTTGAATTATATAAATGACTTAATATTGTGAGGTGGAACTGAAAGTTTGTCTTTCACTTCTCTGAATGTTACTAAGGCAGAGAAAGATGGATTCTTTCTCAGGATTCTGCACACACGCATCGTGCTGTATTCTATAAGTACTGCAATATACAGACATATTTCATTGCCTTTGTAAATTCTGTCTCTTTGGAGCATCTTCCAGTAAAGCAGTCATCCTCTGACTTCCTCGTTTCCTGATATGGAGCATCCCCATACCCCCCACTCTATCCTCTGTCTCATAACAGCTTGTCCTCTCTCCCTCACCTCAATGCTTATGAAACTATTAATAGTTATTAGAAGCTCTGTGAAGCAAGTTTTACCATTTGGAGAAAGGGACTGCAAACAAGAGAGGAATTCCTGGTATCCCTGTATTTATATGTATCTATATGTGGTATGTGTCCCCTTCTAAACCAGCTTCCCGATGCCTGGTGTCTAGTCTTCCAGAATCCAATAGTTCCAGCCATCACAGCCTCCTTTACCTGTTTTAAAAAGTACTGTTCCAAATTGATTTCTATCACAAATTTGATTCCAGATATATTTGAAAGGCATGAGAATTTTCCCATGTGCTTGATTACCCAAATCATCTATGTAAAGAATATGTATTCAAGTCACGGAGAGTGAAATTATTATTTTTAACTCAGAAATCAAAGAAGAAAAACATTATGCTGAGGAACTATGTTACATTTTCATGCTTTCAAGGAGTTACCGTTAAAGGAAAAAGAAATGTGATTTCAAAATATGAGTAAGAGAATGATGACGTTCTTTCAGGCTGAGTGAGAAGGGTATATCCAATTGCATTTTTTTTTTTTTTTGCGGTACGCGGACCTCTCATGGTTGTGGCCTCTCCCATTGCGGAGCACAGGCTCCGGACGCGCAGGCTCAGCGACCATGGCTCACGGGCCCAGCCGCTCCACGGCATGTGGGATCCTCCCGGACCGGGGCACGAACCCGCGTCCCCCGTATCGGCAGGCAGACTCTCAAACACTGTGCCACCAGGGAAGCCCTCCAATTGCATTTTTACTCTAAAGGAGAGAGAAGTAAATCACTGGTACTGGATCTATAGTGCTGGATCTACAGAACTAAAAACAAAAATCCCAAAGCATGACCTCTAGAGGCCTAGATATGGATGTGCAGTAGGAAGATCCTTGTACCAGCTGTGTGACCTCAGGCAAGTCTTTCAACCTCTCTGAATGACTTTTTCTATCTGAAAAATAGGATTAGTTTCCTATGGGTTAAATGAGTTTTTTGATTCCTTGTACAAATATTTACTGGGCACTTCTCATATGACGTGTCTCATATGCTAGACATTGTGTTAGGTTCAAGTGATATAGTAACAAACAAGACAAAGTCCCTGCTTTCGTGGAGTTTATTCTTGTGTTGAATAGTAGATGAAATACAGATAAAAATTAATTATACATATATAAACAAATACAGAGAACTGCAATTTTTTTAATACAATTTTGAAAGGTTGCTTTCCATGAACAGTTATTACAAAATATTGGCTCTATACATCCTTCAGCCTATCTTACACCCAATAGTTTGTACCTCCCACCCACCCCCACTCCCCCCTCCCCCAACCCCCAGCAACTGGTAACCACTAATTTGTTCTCTATATCTGTGAGTTTGCTTCTTTTTTGTTATCCTCACTAGTTTGTTGTATTTTTTAATTCCACATATAAGTGACATCATACAGTATTTGTCTTTCTCTGTCTGACTTACTTCCCTTGGCATAATGCAGGTTTTTAATATTGCTAAGAATGCAATGAGGGAGGAGGTTGAGTAGAAAGTGACTGGGTTGCCCACGTTTGAGAGGTAGCAAGATCTCCCTGCCCAAGGGACATCTGAGCTGTGCTTCATGGAAGAGACTGAGTGTCATTTGAAGAGCTGGTGGTAAAGCACTCCCAGCAAAGGGCCCATTCCGATGCCCTGAGGTAGGAGAGACCAGGCATGATCACAGAACACCACAGTGTCGTCATTAGATCTGCCTTTTCAAGCCCACTCTGCTGCTGCTGTGTAGAGAACAGACTGAAGAGGATTATGAGTGGGGACAGAGTGGCCAGTTGCAAGGCATCTGGGTGAGGAGGATGGTGGCTTGGTCGGGTCAGTGAGGTGGTGGTCTAAAGAAGGTGAGAAGCTGGCACGTTTTGGAGGTAGAAACAAGAGTCAGTGGTGAGTTGAGAGAGAGGGGCTAGACAGAGAGGGCTCAGAGGGGACTCTGCAGCCATGATGTAACTGGTGGTGCCCTTTCCTGAGACAAGGTGCATGGAAGGGGGTGGGACAGAGAAGCGAGAAGTAAGGAGGTGGAGAGGAGGAGAGCTTCCTGCTGTCACAGCAGACTACCTGTTTACATGCTTCGTCTCCATTTGTCTGGCTCTTAGGTCTCCTTTGCTCCAAACCCCGCCTGAGGCCCTGCATAGAATAAGTTCGCGCCTTGGGAACTTGGTGTTTCTTTTCCCGCTCACTTTCCTCCCCACCTTTCTCCACCTCATTCCCTCTCCCTCCTGCCATTTCTAGCAGAGGTGTCCTGCCACTTATAAGACGTGAACAGAATAACTAGTTGCTCAGCCTGCCTAGTGTGACAAGGCAGGTCCCAGGTGTCCAGGTCCCCATTACTGTAAAAACAACCCAGGCAGAAGTGCCTGCTTCTCAGCCACCATGGGATCAAGGGGTATCTTCAAAAACATGGGACCTCAACTCACAGGTCAGTTCCCTTGGAGGATAGTAGGATGATGAAGTGTGATGTATTCCGATAAGAAGGTGAGAAGAGAATACTTAGGAATCTGTGCACCCTCAAAAGGGTTCAGTTTATCAAGCATTTGGGGTGGAAGCCAGAGTGAGGTTGGAGAAACCAAACTAGGAGCAGCAGGCATTTGACTGTGCATTCTAGGCACTGAAAATGAAGACGCTGTGACCTGCTTGAACAATGACATTCATATAAAGAAAATGAGTAGACATATGTCCACGGAGTTCAATGATAAAATCTTACAACTTTAACTTTTACTTTTTTCTGTAAAATCTCTCTGATCCTTTATATCCTACTGAGATATTCTGGACGGGGAATAAGGATAACCTGCCAGCTCCCTGAGAAGGTTGAATATAACACAATTAGGGTTCTACCATTCAAAGCAAATAATTAAATTTTTATGCTCTTCATAGCCTTCTGTATTTTGGTACCTTTTGCTCCTGATCAATTCTCTGATATACATACGGGAAATTTAAAAATTTTTAACCATAAAACTGATTAAATCACAGAATCTACTTTCTGAATTTCCAATTTTAATGTATGCTTTAACGCTTAGGGTTATTAAGAAGTACAAATGAATAAAATTATTCATGTCACTGGAAGCATGAAACTTACTTAAATATTGGAGTTTTGATCTAATTCCAGAGAATGAGGAAAAACTATCCTAATTTAGGTTCAGTCAATTAATTTCATTTTTCTGTGGTTTACCCTAAAGCAAGCCAATTTTCAATGAGCTAAAACAAATGACGAGAATATTTATGTTCTTAAATCGTTTGACTTAACACAGAATTTGTTCTTGATCCAGGCAATTTCATTTGAGTCACAAAGAAATGTCCTTAGTTTTTCAAAAGGTAATCAGGCTACACAAATGCTCAAGTTGTTGAGTTGATTTGTTAGATGTGTGGGTGTTTGAGAATTGTGACAGTTTCAAACACATTTTCCGTGAAAGTAAAAACACAGATGATTCATTCTTCAATATTTCAGGGTCCATCCACATTCCTAAATCGGTATAATCAAAGCAGAGGTAATGCTGGGGCTTTGCAACCAAGAAGACTTGTTCCAACACCCATATTGGTTACCTTTTAGCTGTAAAACCTTAGGCAAATTCCTGGTGTTCTCAACCCTCGGTTTCTTCACCTATAAAATGGGGATAATGAGTATCAACCTCATAGCATTGCTGTGAATATAAACAAAACAGTGCATGAGAAACACACAGTGTCTGGCACATGGTGTCAACTTGGCTAAGGTTAGTGAGTATTAAGTATGACATAGAATTATATCCAAATACCGCATGTGCGTGAAATGAAAAATTACATCAGTGCTTAGGTTTGTAATTTAGTCATTTTTTTCCCTCCCTTTCTCAAATCTTTTTTCCTCTTTTCCTTCTGTTTTTATATATCTGATTTTCCCCCTAAATCATGACCCTTTAAGACACAAAGGAGACTTCTTGCTACGGTCCAGAATGCTCACCAGCCCTTCATCTCCTTCCACAGCCCTCTGACGTGCAGCAGATGTGTTCTCTGGGCCAGACACAGCCAGAGCTATGATCCTCAAGGGGGGTGTCGTGTACCTCTGGGGAGCCATGAAGACTCTCCAAGGGGTTCACAGGCCCATAGATAGTTTCAAGAGAATCAATGCCCATAACTTCATCTTTCACAGGTATACCTTCCTAAAATTTGATCTCGCTGAGAGAGTGCCTCTAAAGCGGGTGCTTTTTATTCCCCATCCTTTCATGCACAGCTTTCTGCTCTTCAAAAGAAAGACCTAGCGCTTATCTATCCCTAATATTATAATAACGATTGCTCCAGGGTGAAAAAATTCTGCAACCCCTCCCCAATAACAAATCCTCCACAACTCAGATTGTTTTCAGTTTTTAACAAAATTAAATATTTCATGATAAATCACTACGTGTTTTTTTTTTTTTTCATATACTTTGGAGGGAGCTCAAGGAATTAAGTCATGTTGCTCTAACTAAACCCTTCCATCTACATCTATGTATTTGTGTGAACAAATCTCCATGCTTACATTGAAAATAATATTAATACCAATGCTGAACGCTTCTCATGCTAACAATAAATACTGTTGTCTCAATGGATAAAAAGACTCAACTAAGTGAATAAAAAGAAGTCATATCCATCTAAGGGGTGCATTTCCAAAACAATTTTACTTTTTATTTTATAAATTATTTATTAAGATTTGTAATGTATTTCTATTTTTCTGACCAATTGTGTACAACAAATAATTGTAATCATAACTCTCTGGAAAAAATATTTTAAAATTTAGAGCCATATGGTAACTGAAATTTTAAATTAAATTTATAAACATTTTTCTTATTGAGAATTATAAGGTGATCAAAAAAATACTTTGTATATAAAATATATTACATTGGGATAAAATTCTGAGGTGTTCAAATTCCTTCAGGTACACTTTAAGACTTTGCCAAGTGCCAGGGAGAGAGAATGATTAGGTCAGAGTCAGACAGAGAGATCCCAGTTGAGTCTGTAAAAGGCAGAATAATAATATCAATCAAGAACAATAGACTTAAATTCCAACTGTATTAAAAAGAGGCAGATTTGAATGCATATTTATTCCCCTTTTAATTTGGAAAAGAACATAGACTCTTGGATTTCATATATTTAGTTGTGTCCTTAGTTCTACCATGGAAAAAATTGAGTCTGAACTCTTATGTGATATTTCCTTTTAAGGGAAAATATAACATAAGATATTTTCCTTTAAAAAAAAAGGTCTTTTCCTTTTAACCTGAAATGATCATCCCCTAGACTTCGAGTTCCATCATAAATTTGTCCTCTATTCTCTGTCATTCCTACGAGCATTCAAGCTTGCTGTGTGATATTTCTCAAACTAAACAAGCAAAAAGTTCAAGATTAAAAAATTGTTTCTGGATAAAACAGTGACTAAGAGGAGATGGAATAGAGATGGAAACTATTTCCAATATTTGCAGGAGCTGAGAAATGGAGCAAGGGAGGGGTTATTTTGTGTTTTGCTTCTTTTGCAAAATTTATAACCATTAAAAAGGTGTTCTTTTGGACTTTTGTGGTACAAAATTAACAGGTGTTTAAACATGGTTGTTGGAGGGAGTAAGGCTGTGAAAACTGTAATATTACTTAAAAAAAATTTTAAATTGTGGTAATATATACATAACATGAAATTTACCATCTTAACCATTTTAAGTGTACAGTTCAGTAGTGTTGAAAATATTTACGTTGTTGTGAAACCAGTGTCGAGAACTTTTTGCAAAACTGAAATTATATACTCATTAAACAACTTAGCATTTCCCCCTCCCTCCAAGCCACTGGCAACCACTATATTATTTTCTATTTCCAGGAATCTGACAACTCTAGATACCTTATGTAAGTGGAATCATGCAGTGTCTTTTGTGACTGGATTATTTCAACTAGCATACTATCCTCAAGGTTCATCTGAGTTGCAATATGTGTCAGAATGTCTTTCCTTCTTTCCTTTTTTTCTTTTTTCTTTTTTTTTTTTTTTGCGGTACGCGGGCCTCTCGCTGTTGTGACCTCTCCCGTTGCGGAGCACAGGCTCCAGGATGCGCAGGCTCAGCGGCCATGGCTCACGGGCCTAGCTGCTCCGCGGCATGTGGGATCTTCCCGGACTGGGGCACGAACCCGTGTCCACTGCATCGGCAGGCGGACTCTCAACCACTGCACCACCAGGGAAGCCCTGTCTTTCCTTTTTTAATGCTAAATAATATTCCATTGTCTGTATATACTACATTTTGTCTATCCATTCATCCATGGATGGATACTTGAGTTGCTTCCACCATTTAGCTATTGTGACTAATGCTGCTGTGAACATGGATGAACAAATATTTCTTTGAGACCCTGTTTTCAATTCTCTTGGCTCTGTACCCAGAAGCTGAATTACTGGATCATATGGTAATTCTATTTTGATTTCTTGAGGAACCTCCATACTGTTTTGCATAGTGTCTGCACCATTTAATATTCCCACCAACAGTGCTCAAGTGTTCTGATTTCTTCAAATCCTTGCCCACACTTAATATTTTATGGGGTTTTTTTTTATAGTTGCCATCCTAATGGATGTGAGGTAATATCTCATTGTGGTTTTGATTTGCATTTCCCTAATGACTAGTGATGTTGAGCAGCTTTTCATATGCTTGTTTCATATGCAAAATGGTTTTAAGTACTAATATTCTTCTTTATTTTGAGAAGATGAAAACTTCTCTCTCCCACATTAATACTAAGGTAAATTCTGGTAAGCTTTAATAAGGTACAATGCTATTAAACACTACTGAAAATTCAAAATATTGAAATATCAGTATTCTGCTATAGCTTCTCAGTTAGTCAAGAACATGACTTTAAAAAAAACTCTAATATTGGTTAATCTTTCATCCTGTGTTTTAACTCTTATATTTTTCTTATCTCAAAAATTCTCCTGAACAGCTGTGAGCTTCTGTTTTTCAAAGGTTTTATTACAAGTCACCAGAAAAGTGCTTATCCTCCCTCGCTCATGAGATGGAAACAAGAGATAAACATGTTGTCCTAAGGAGAAAATTTATGTTACCCAGAAGCTCCAGTAAACTATTTCTCTTATCAAAGTCTCTGTGGTTTCTGTAATGTTATACTTAGGTTTAGTTACTCAACAGTGTTTACTTAATGCCTACCCTGTGTTAGATACTGTCCACCCAAAGATAAAATGGTACAGTATCTGCCCTAAAAGATCTTACGGTCTAATGGTGAGAGCAAACAAGAAAATCAGCAAGTTTAACACAGAACAACATGCTTTGCCACTGAGAACAATCTGCCTAAGGTCCTATGGGAGGATAAAGGAAATTAGTCAGGTGAAGCCCAGAATTTAGCACGGGAGGGGTTTGTGAGAGGTGGGGTGGGGGAATGAGGTGAATATAAGGGCAATTTAGAAATATTTTAAGATATTGAAAACATAACTGAAGTTTTCCTACAAATATTTTGAAGTTCATCTTTAGTCCCTCTTGTCCTTCTATTTTTTTTTTTTTGTGATTCTATTTTTATTTTATTTCTATTTTTATTTTTTTAAAATAACTCTACTACCCAAAGCAATCTACAGATTCAATGCAATCCCTATCAAACTACCACTGGCATTTTTCACAGAACTAGAACAAAAAATTTCACAATTTGTATGGAAACACAAAAGACCCCGAATAGCCAAAGCAATCTTGAGAACGAAAAACGGAGCTGGAGGAATCAGACTCCCTGACTTCAGACTGTACTACA
>RJWK010036525.1:0-21687 GCA_004363435.1 Platanista minor | reverse complement strand
ATCTTTATTGGAGTATAATTGCTTTACAATGGTGTTAGTTTCTGCTTTATAACAAAGTGAATCAATTATACATATACATATGTTCCCATATCTCCTCCCTCTTGCGTCTCCCTCCCTCCCACCCTCCCCATCCCACCCATCCAGGTGATCACAAAGCACGGAGCTGATCTCCCTGTGCTATGCGGCTGCTTCCCACTAGCTAGCTGTTTTACGTTTGGTAGTGTACATATGTCCATGCCACTCTCTCACTTTATCACAGCTTACCCCTCCCCCTCCCCATATCCTCAAGTCCATGCTCTAGTAGGTCTGTGTCTTTTATTCCTGTCCTGCCCCCAGGCCCTTCACGACACTTCGTTTTTTCTTAGATTCCATATATATATGTGTTAGCATACGGTATTTGTCTTTCTCTTTCTGACTTACTTCACTACAATGCTAGAACTTGAACCTGGTCTGCGAACTTCGCAACTTTATGAGATTTACCCTTCAAGGTAGTTATCCTTGGAACGTTTCAAAGCTGAAAAACTGTAACGCAATTATACTCCAGTAAAGATGTTGAAAAACATTTAAAACATAATCTATGAAAGTAATTGTCACTGAAAGGGAATAAGTAATAGTAAGCACCAAAATTAGAAACATAGCACTTTTAGCAATTAATGCTTCATAAAAATAGGAAATTTGATAGAGTCGTTAATAATGCTTAGAAAAGAATATGGAAAAAAAAAAAAAAAAGAAAGAAAGCACTCAGTGCATTAGAACGGTGTTCTACAGATGCATTTGTTTTAATTTTCTTTATTTTGATCATGTTGCTTTATGTTACACAAAAATTCGCAGGAAAAGGGAAGCAATGGGAGGTAATTTTCTAAAAATGGCTGACCAACAAGCTGGCTGAACAAGCCAATATTTGTATTCTTCATTCTTTTTCTATTAGTAGCCCTAGCTGACCTTAAATAGAGGGCGTCCTTTCTCCCCCTGCTTTCTGAATAACTCCTTTTCATTCTTCAACACCCAGATCACACTCCTCTCGGCCTGGGAGGCCCTTCTTGGCCTTCTAGAGCCCTGCTACACCACATCCTTTTCCTTCCTACAGTTTACTAAACATTATAGCACGATTGCTTTGTTTTATTCAATGCAGAAACCTAAGCCCTACACTTAGTAGGTTGTTTATAAATAGCTGTTGAGTAAACGCATAAGTTCATTATTCTGTCAGTCATTCCCTTTTAATGCAAAGGCTGCCAGGTGGTAAACAAAGGGAACAGAAACATAGAGTTATTCAGACGTGTCAGAAACCACTCTGGCCACTTCGTTCAAATGACTACATTCAGTATTTATAACAACATTTTTGAGTAGGTACTTCTACTTCCATTGAATAGATGGGGAAACAGGCTCAAAGAAGATAAACCGTCCAGATTAGCAGGAATTAATTTAGCTTTCCTGAGGGAGACGGGACAAGTCATGGGAAAAGAGTATTGCAGATTTGAAGAGAGATTTCAAAAGTAAGATGAAAAGATGCTGAGCAGCATTTGCGGCGAGAGTCTGAGATGAAATCTCTCCTCCCCTGGCCCTGGTTTCCCTGTGGGGCAGGTGAGCATAGAGGTTAAGAGCATGAGGGCTGGGACCAGCCCACTTTGGTTTGAATCCTAGCTCTACCACTCCCTACATATGTGACCTTGGGCAGTTGAGTAACCTTTATGAGATTCAGTTTACCCATCTGTAAAATGGGGATGATAATAATAGCATCTACCTCACAGGGATATTATGAGGATGGAATGAGGTAATGTGAGCTTAAATCGTCCTTGGCACTTAGAAAGCTTAAGCATGTGAACTATTATTATTCAATGCTTTCATCAGGAACAAAGAAAGAGACAAAGTTACACATTAAATAATGAGTATTGCCTTGTGGGACACAGACAAACTGTGGCCTGACCAGAGGAGGGTAAGCAGAAAAGAGGAAGAGTGCCCATATGTTGAAGGGGTCCTTGAAAACGTTATTAATTGTGGAAGCAGAACATTCAGGAAGGACATGGCAGCTGCTAATTAGGCAACGCTTACTCTCTACAAGGGAATGTGCCAAGCTCTCAGCACCATCACCTTGTTAACCCTCATAAGACCACCGTGAGAGAAGGCCTCTTTTAAACCTTTTCTTAAATTTTATACTGTTCATTTTACGCTGAGGAAAATTAGGGTCAAATCACTGATATGACTTGATCATGGTTACAAAGTAAGTAGGCACAAGAGCTGGGATGCAAACCCAGAATTTATCTTGTGCCAAAACTCATGTCCATAGCACCATGCAATGCTGCCACCCCACCGGTCCCATTTTTCCTTCTGAGGGTTTGTCAGGAACCAAAGTCAGGGGAAGAGGAAATTAATTTATTCTGTGTCGTTCCAGAGGGCAGAATGAACATAGCATATAAGGAAGGAAATTTGGTTCAACATTAGAAAAGATCTTTAGCTATAATGAGGCACCTGTGGCATCAGGGAACTACATTAAGGAGTCAGACAGGCATTGAATTTTACCTCCATTTCCTACCAGCGAGGACTATATAGGTACTAACATTCTCTAACGCTCAGTTTTCTCATCTGTAATGTTAATATAAGAATCCTTAATTCACTTGGTTGCTTGGAGAATAAGATTACGTACGCAAATTGCTGATCACCAACATGTGTTTGCCCCTTCCATCTACCCCATTGTTTAAGCAATTAGAGCTGTTCGATAATGCAGTGAGTGATATTGATTCGTATTTCTATTACCCGCCCCTGGAAGTGTGTAAGCAAAGGGTGATGGCAAAGTGATCAGGCTCTGTAGTGCCAACTCCAGCATCATTGGACAGAAGAACTTCAGAGAACCTCCAGCCCTAAGATTCTACGAAATTAGAAAGAAGAGATAATAAAAGGTGATGAGAAAAGAACAGATGATTAAAAAAAAGGATTCAAAATGATCTTACTCGTTTGATCAGGGTGTTAACATTAAGACTACAAAATTGAACAGACGTAAACATAAAAAAAAACAGATTTTCATTTAAATGTGAAAACAACAACAACAACAAGAGCAATAACAGAAACACAATCTTGCTTGTAGACAATGGGGAGGTAGGGTTTGGTCCCGATGCAAGTGAAAACGTGCTGGGGTGTTCTGTTAATCACCAGCTTAATGTGAGACGCAATTTCTAAAACAAAGAGCGACAAAGAATAACCTTAATTATCTAGGTTGCATTGCAGTTTTAGAGATTCAGGATCTATTAGTAGAACTGTTGGTGCAGGAGGGAGTGGACTGCTTTGAGAAGCCTTCAGAAAGCAAAATGAGACAAGGAGGGAAAGTTATAGTTAAAAATGTAGTGATTTGTCCAAATTCCTATTGAGAACCAGGAAAAGATACCATCAAGAAGACATGATTTTGAATCTTGACCACATATCTTAATTTCAGCCTGAGACTTTAAACAAAGGAATTCACCATTAGAGCCAGTTTTCTCATCTCTAGCCTGGAGACTTTTTTTTTTTTTTTTTTTTTTTTGTAGTATGCGGGCCTCTCACTGTTGTGGCCTCTCCCGTTGTGGAGCACAGGCTCTGGATGCGCAGGCTCAGCGGCATGGCTCATGGGTCCAGCCGCTCCGCGGCATGTGGGATCTTCCCGGACCGGGGCACGAACCCGCGTCCCCCGCATCGGCAGGCGGACTCTCAACCACTGCGCCACCGGGGAAGCCCAAGCCCGGAGATTTTTTAATACCTGTCTGATAGGAACGTTGGAACGATTAAGACCATGTACACTAGAAAGACCGACACGATGCCTTTCACAGAGCAGGTGAAGAGTTAGTTCCCTCTAACCCCTTCCTCACCCCTCATGCCCTTGGCTTCCTCCCCCATGCCATGTCTCCCCATCCTGCATCTGAAAGGAACAAGTGAATTTCCACCAAACTGCTCCAAACATTTCATCAAAGTTTCCCCTGACTTAATATACCACTCCAGGAAGATAAACACTGGGTTCTGTCAACAGAGGCAGGCTATGCATCCAGAGAAGACAGTTCATAGCAATTTTGTCAGCAAAACTGTAACAATAAAGGCCCAAACAACACTTCGTCTCCCTGTCAGTTGTCTTGAAAGGGCAGATTACTTTTTCCTCAATCTTGGCACATCCATTTAAGGTAGACTTACAAGCCAGGCAGGTGTAAAGTGCAAGCTAGCACTTGTTCACATTAGCAATTATCAATGGAAAACTACACAAATGCAAAGGCTTGGCATTACGGTTACCCTGGCAACCATCAGCCTGCAGAGGCCCCGCGGAGGCGGACATGAAAGCTTGAAACCATTGCCCTGAAAAAAAAATGGCTTCTCTTTCTCTATTTTCCCTGGTTACTTTTTGTGTTTGTCATTGCATGCCCCAAAAGAAAATACTTCTTATCATCTACCTGGCATTTGGGAATCTATCTAAGACTTAAATTGACAATTGCATGTTTCTGATGAATAGGTATTGAGCACCTACTATGTGCTAGGCACTGTGCAAGATAAGCCACTTTCAAGCTAGAAAAATAAATTTATTTTTCCTGCCTTCCTTCTTTTTTTGCTTCCTTCTTTTTTCCTCTCCTTCCTTCATCCATTCACTCAATATCATTACTCAGGGGATCATGTGGGCCAGGCACTGTGCTTGACACAGCTGATGCAGAGATGCATAAGAACTAGTTCTTACCCTCAGGAAGTTCTCCATGGAGTTATATTGATCAGCCTTAAGAACACAAGACCCATAGGTGAAGGCAAATGCGACTGTAAGAAAGGCAAAAAACAATCTCGCCCAAGGATGTTATGAGACTAACCAAAGAAAATGCTTCAGAGATTTGAAAAGGTAGAAGTAGAATGAAAAGTATTAGTCATTCTTTAATCTATTCACTCATTTCTTTGCTTACAGATTTGTGGATGATCTCGTTGGTAAAAGAAGCCCAATGAAGAATAACAAGTTTGGAAAAGAGAGACGATAAGAAATAGAGAAAAGACGGCTAAGGATAGGCTGGGAAAGGACTCAACGTTTACTAAGCTCCAGCTACAAACCAGATACCACATCTGATCTAATTTGACATTCAAAAACTTAGTAAGACCGTTGTATGTTTTTTTGTTTGTTTGTTTGTTTTTGGTACGTGGGCCTCTCACTGCTGTGACCTCTCCCGTTGCGGAGCACAGGCTCCGGACGCGCAGGCTCAGCGGCCATGGCTCACGGGCCCAGCCGCTCCGCGGCATGTGGGATCTTCCCGGACCGGGGCATGAACCTGTGTCCCCTGCATCGGCAGGCGGACTCTCAACCACTGCGCCACCAGGGAAGCCCTGTTGTATGTTTTTTTTTTTCTTCTTCTTTCTCTTTTTATTCTTCTCCTCCTTATTATTATTATTATCGTTAATCCCATTTTATAGATGAGGAAATTGCTGTCTCGGGGAGGCTAACTCACTTGGAATCAACAACGCTTACATTCAACCGAGTGTCTGATTCAAAGCCTGTGCTCTTGCTGCTATGTCATGAGGGAGTGAGAAAATGCAAATTCATGAAATGGAGACAGAAAGAAATGCACCAGAAACACGGCACTTGAGGAAGAGATGATAATAATCGGTGGCACTCACGGGTATCGATTTCCTCTGGAAGGCCTTGACTTTGGAATATTTAACCTTTAATTTAGCAGAGACTCTGACAACCAAAAAATACCAATTGCCTCTTGACATTGTTTCTAAGTTCCATGACAATCCCCACAGAAAGAGCTTTCAAAGAGGCTTAAAAATGAAAGGAGAGGTAACATTAGTGAAAGGAAAATAATTGTTTTAAAAATTGAGCTGCATAGCACCATTAGACACGTGGTCCACTGAAGCCGCACACAGGGACAGTGTGGGGAAAGCAAGGCAGGAACTGGGACGGTGCTTACTTTATGGATGAGAAAACTGGGCTCAGGGAACCTAGTGACTCCTCTAAGCTCACATGTCTCTTACTTGATTAAAACCACTAGGCACTTCTTTTTTTTTTTGCGGTACGCGGGCCTCTCATTGTTGTGGCCTCTCCCGCTGCGGAGCACAGGCTGCAGACGCGCAGGCTCAGCGGCCATGGCTCACGGGCCCAACCGCTCCGCGGCACGAGGGATCCTCCCAGACCGGGGCAAGAACCCGTGTCCCCTGCATCGGCAGGTGGACTCTCAACCACTGCGCCACGAGGGAAGCCCAGGCACTTCTTTTTTCATATCTATTAGCAGAGAGGAATTTGCCAGTAAATTTTAACTTAAGAAAATGTGGTCGCGTATCATTGGCAACCAACAGTTTAGGCCCACAACTAGTATTGTAGGATCTTACTGCTCAAAGTGTGGTCCAGGGACTGGCAGCATTACCTGGAAGCTTGTTGGAAATGCAGACGCCCTGAATCTGAATTTCAATGAGATCCCCTGGTGATGTGTGTACACATCACAGTTTGAGAAGCCCTGAGGAGAAATGGCATATGCTATAGAAAGAAGATGGGCTTTGGGGCTAAATTCACCTGGGTTTAAATCTCAACACAAATATCTGAGTCATGAGCATGATTTGGATAGTTAGGAAGGAAAGGGAAAAGCATTCAGGGAGAAACAGCAGCTTGGGTGAAAGTACAGAGGTGTGACTGTTGAAGGGACAGCAAGTGGCTTAACACATGGTCTGATGTTCTTCCCCAATTGTGAAGATAAGCTAGAAATAGGACTTAGGAGCCAGGATGAATATTCAACTGTTATTCTCTGGTGAATGGGAAATAATTAATGCCTAATACTACAACGACAACAAAAACAATTCTTTGTATATATTATTATAGAGTTTAACTTTACCTGACACATAGGTACTCAATAAATATTTGCTGACCGACTGAATCAACATAAACTATTTTTACATCCATTTTCTCATGGGGTATTTCCAACACCTCTGAGAGATAAAAAGAGGGGGAATTATTTTCTGCATTCTTATTACTATCTTCCTCCATTTTCTAGAAAACCAAAGTTTGGGTGGAGAAAATATTCTGCATGAAATGATACTTTAGTAAATTAGTTCTCAAATTAAAGTCTTAGGACTCAAAAACACACCCTCTTTTTAGACAACTAGGCCTCAATTCTTTGGCTTCATACTTTCGTCAGTTCACATCTGAGATCTCATCCTGAGAACTAAGTACACACAGAGAATGAGGGAGTCAAACGTTGTCCCAGTGTGTCATGGTTACCAGCCCTCTTCTTTGCAGAAGTCTACCACGTGGCTTTCTGTGCTGCCAATCCGTGTGTCTCCCAAAGGTGGAAGAGCGGCCTCTGCTAATTGGAGCTAACAAGCTTCTGTGCACATCTTGCTCTGTCATCATGGTGGGCACTGTGTCTCCAGATAACCCAAGAACCAGTCTCCCTTCCCCAGTTTTGGTTGATAGTTCCTGGGTTGTTTTTCCACTCAGAGATAGTTACATTCTTGGGACTTAAAGTAATTCAACCTATGGAAAGACTTACCAAGAGAGGCAAAAATTAGCAAAGCAAACAACTTAGTGACTCACAATTTAGTAGACTTACTATGAGGCCACATGTCAGCTTTCTGAAGCCTATTTCAGATGACTGATGACTAAAGGTGCCTCTCTCAAGTAAATAACTAGTGTCTGGAAAGAACAAATTCCCAGCATGAGAAATGGTGGTTCTAGAAGACTCTGTGGTATAATGAAAGACCTGGACTTGGGAATCAAACTGAAACAAATGGCCAGTTCTGATATTAATACCACCACCACTCCCCACTAACTAACTAGATAACATTTACCAAACATGTACGCTGTGTCAGGAAGAGTGTTAACTGCTTCCCCAGGCATTCTTTTATTTAATCCTCACAACGATCTTACTATTATCCCTGTTCTGCAGCTGAAGATGTAAGGTCTTGTGTTCAAGAGGCCTATGTGTTCCAGTCAAACAGTTGTAAAGAGGTGTAGTTTCAAATCCAGTCCCATCCACCTCTAGAACTCACTCACTTGACTATTACATTATGTGCCTCCTATATAATTTTGATGACTTAGAACCATTTATTTAGCCTCTCAAGGACATGGTTTTCCCAGTTTGAAAACAGGAAGATAATGCACACAAAGATCAATAGCTAATGTACATGAAAGTGCTAGAAGAGTGGATGGCACACAGTAGGTACTCAATAAATATTAATATTTTCCTTCTTTCCCTCTTGAGAAGTCCTAGAAGGAAAAAAAAACCAAAAAACAAAAAAACCAACCCGTTATCTAAACATCGGCTCTGTAATGCGTGCAATGGTTTTGATTACAAGTAATTTCATTTTCCCTGGAGCTAGTCAATCGGATTTTGAGTTCTCAGGCTAGCTTTGTAGGCAGTTCTGACGGGAGCATGAGATCTGTTACAGAACATAGGAGCTCTTTTTTTTCTCCCCCAAGTGGGAGTTAATAGCAGTTTAGTGCTTGAAAGACTCTGTGGTGCCACACGCTTGTTAAGTCCCACCAAAATGCTATTGACAGGCTTGGCAAAGCAACCTCAATTTGGAGTGCCTCTGATGTTTACTCTTAGCTTTAGATTGGAGTAACCTGTGGCAAAGTCTTCAGCATCTTCTTGACTCTTTTCCCTTCAATTTACTTCACTTTGGGAGAGAGAAGTAACACCAAGGAACCACTGCCAGAGATTTTTCATATGCAGCAGTAAAATGCAAGGAACACTATCTAGTTTCCAACTTTGCTGTGAGAAGCAAATGAGATAAGTGCTGTTGCATGTCTAACTCATTGTGAGTGGTAACTAGTCCTTAGTTCCTGCTTTCCAAGGTCTTAAGAAGTCACAAAAGGGTCGTGAATGAGCTCTTCCATTGCTTCTAGAAAGGTTTAGCAAATGATCATTCCAAATAAAATGTGTATGTAAAGCATTTTCCTAGGAATGCCTATTCTGCTGTGCAGATGAGGAGTCCAAAGATAGATTTTCCATTTGAAGATAAGAGCTGATGAATGAGATGATGGCCAGCTCGTTTTCAGAAAGTTCATGAAAAAGCTTCATCCAGTTAATAAATAGAATTCAAGGAGATGTTCTAGCAGCAAGAAGCATTAAGTCTAGAGAAGCGGTACCAGGGATTTGTTTGCTATCATTAAATACATGGGTAGTTATTCTAAGAAGAAAGCCAAATTTGGAAGGCACTTCTTTACAATAGACAGAAGTAAAGACAACGGAGTCATTGAAACACAGTTATAGGGTGTGAGACAAGGTGAAAGAAGGCTTTCTGAGTAATGTGAGTGATTACACCCTAACATAATTTAATAGGTAGGCCCAAACCATGTACCCCTGAAATGTACCTGTAACCTACTAAGAAAGAGCCCTCATCAGGGAATTTTAAAGATTTTTGCTTGATCCCCAACTCTGCCCTTTCAATACTCTGTGACCTTTGAAGTATCTTGAACCTCAGTTTATTTCTCACTGATTAAATGAGGGTAATGCAGAATGTGACCCTTTATTTGGTGCTTATTATGGTGAATTTTCAGGTATTTTTTAGATGTGATATCACTGAAGTCTCTATAACAAATGTCTGAGGTAGCTCTCCTTATTTCTGGATCTTATATGAGAAAACTGAGACTCAGATACTCAAGTAACTCACAAAGCCCCACAGTTAGCAGATGGCAGAGCCTAGATGGGTGGCCCAGATTGTCTGATTCTAAAACTTGTGTTCATTTCAAAATGTGACACTACTCTTCCCAGAGAACTGTGTAAGATAATGAACACAGAAGCGAGTGATGTATCTGGCACATCACAGGCACTCAATAAATGTTTGTTGAATCTGAGGCCAAAATGACAAAGTACCACCCATCTTGTATTATGCACCACATATAATTAACTTTAAAGTGACATACATAGATGGCTTGGCAAACACACTATGGATGGAAAAGCAGTTACCACGGGAGACTAAGATCCACCCTTGTGCAAGGTATTTCTAAACCCTTCCTGGTGAACTATAATTGGAATTTGAAACACCAACCATGATTTACTTGGCTTGGGTTTGTGTATCAGAAAGATCTGAAGGCAAATCCCAACTCCACTCCACGCTGAGCTGTGCGAGCTCATTTCCCCTCTGTGTCAATTACTGTCAAGAGCAATAACAATTTCTTGCTTGTTGTACTTTTGTGGCTGTTAAATGAAGTGATGGATAGGAAAGCATCCTTAACACAGTGCCTACATGGTATCGATTCAAACACTATCTGTGCCCTGTATTCTTTCTCATGTTCCCTGATTCTTACTTGTGAAAACAATGGCTCTGAGGTTCTGACAGATGTCCTGACCTTTCCAACAGTCTGCTTCTTTTTGTGATATGATTCACTCGTCATTTTGGAACGTAATTTAATTTTAAAAGTAAGATATTGTGTGTACCTGAGATCCAGCTGAAGTCATTCAATCAGAAAAAGGTCATGTTAACATATAAATATTGAAAGGAGTGATAATTAGGCAGGGAAAACAGCAAAACAAATTTAAAAGGCATGGAACAATTTTTAAGTGTTAACATCCCAAATTGTGATGCTTACACTACATTTAATAGTCTTATTTCAAGCCAGACTTCTGGTGTAAAAAAGAAGGCAAGGATTTACTCTGAAGCAATTCCAGAAATATACATACACACACTATCATACATGTACATGGACACAAATGAGTGACTCTGTTATTTGGGGATGTGGCCATCATTAATGATTCTCACAGAACCATTTACACAAAAAACTTCTAACAAGTCCAAAAAAAAAAAAAATTACAGCACTAGAAAGAAAACAGGACACCATAATAGGATGTATTTCATTCAGCAGTTGGCAAATCTCAGAGGTTCAGCAATCTGGTCTAGATGTTTATATGAAGCCCTTCAGTCTGAGAAAGAAACCTTTGGAAAACAAAGCACAGGCTTTGTGATCTACAGATCAAGGTTGTAATCTATCATTCATTAGCTGTGCAAGTGGTGTAACCCCTCTGAGCCTTTGTTTTCTCATCTGTAAAATGGGGATAAAATTAGCATGTGCATTATAGTGTTGCTCAATTAAAGCCACAGGTATAGCATGTGGCACATAGTGATTAATTGTAAATGTTATTCCTCTGCTCCTTTCTCCTTTTCTGAGATGCCAGAAAATACTTATTTTATCATGCACATTGACTAATCCTTTTAAACATCTGTGCTTAATGAGTAATATTCATGTTTAATGTTACATGATTTTTATGTAACACATTACTTAGCGTGCAAAACACGTCCATATCATTATCTAAATTGGTCTTCATCAAGACCCTGTGAGTGAATTAAATGAAGATACTAATACCAATTGGGCAAATGAACAAAGGCACAGGATACAGGTTGGAGGAGATCCATTACTAGACCCTAATTCTCCCAGTTCTTAGAAACATGGTATATTTCTTCTGCTTCTAGCCATGACAGACTAACTGGTACTATACCTGTCTTCCTACTGAAAAATAAAACCTATAAAACTGGACAGATTATACAAGGACACTATTTTCAGACACTGGACAATAGGCAATGCAAGACTGTGGTCCTTGAGAGATGAAGCAAGCCAAATATTTGCTCTAGATGCATTTTCACCTGGAAAATGCCTAGCTGCATATTCTGCACTGAGCCCAGCAAAGTGGAACCCAAAAGAGAGCATGGCTAAGAAGAGGCAAAGACCAGATTTGGGACTGCTGATTATTCAAACAGGTATTTGAGAGGTTCATAGTAATTGAGAGGCTGAATTTGTACAGGGGGTGAACCACAGAAGTATGAGTGAGAGTTCCTTATCATATGTTAGGCTGTGCATGATCAGAACAAGCATATAAGCCTAGAAGAGTAGCTGCTGTAGAGCTGAGAACTAAATAGAAATCGTCATGGTTGCACAGGGCAGAGGATGTTAAAGTTTTGCCCCATTCAGTGTGTGGACGTTGCTTAGCATCCAACTGAGAACAAAAATATGTAGAAGAAAGAAAAAATAAAGAGCAGAAATCAAGGAAATTTTAAAAATAATAGAGAGACTAAACTAAAATTCAGCTCCTTGCAAACATTAATAAAATTGATAAACCCCTAGCAAGACTGATTAAAAAAAACGTTTTTAAAAAAGAAGTAAATGAGACAGTTTTTACTCCCTGCTCTTTTCACTACACTATCTGTGTCATTAACGGAGATGGAGATCCAGAGGCAGGACCTTTGTTAACAACTTATGACTTCCCAAGATCTTTTCCCATGGACTAAAAGTGCCAAAATTAGAAAAAAAAAAATTCTAATAAGGCCATGAACTCCTATGGCACCGTACATCTGGAGTACTATTCTACATCATCCCTTGGGGACCTCATAGCTCCCGGGCAAAGAAGGAAGAGCAGATTTCCATCTCACAAAGAAGCTAGTGGAGGCTCACAAATGCCAAGTCTCATGGCCAAGTTCAAACACCTAAAAAGGCACTGAGGCAGACAAGGACCACATTTTAACTTTTATTTTATTTTATTTTATTTTATTTATTTATTTATTTGTTTGTTTGTTTGTTTGTTTGCGGTACGCTGGGCCACTCACTGTTGTGGCCTCTCCTGTTGCGGAGCACAGGCTCCTGACACGCAGGCTCAGTGGCCATGGCTCACGGGCCCAGCCGCTCCGCAGCATGTGGGATCTTCCCGGACCAGGGCACGAACCCACGTCCCCTGCATCGGCAGGTGGACTCTCAACCACTGCGCCACCAGGGAAGCCCCAACTTTTATTTTTATATTTTAAAAAAGTCAGAAAAGTAGTTAGTACTGAGGACTTTTCCCCACCATCTATTAGTGATCATACTTGGCCAAGAATGATTCTATTTCTTTGAAGATAATTTGTTTATTATAATATTAAGGGAAGAACATTTCCATTACTTTAAGCAGTCATCATGCACCAACAAACAGGGCCCTTTGTCTCAGGCAGACTACAAGTTCTTCTCTTTGTCTTTTCAGTTTCAAAGTAAATGGAAAATAAAAGTAAACTTTAGGGGTTGCTTAACAACTAAAATGAAATGTAAACATATATGAAACTAAAGAAAAATAAAACTCAATCTAAATTTCTTTCTTTATTTCAATGAGCTCATTAGGCAATAGAAATGAATGAAACTGTAACAAGGTAACATGAGTCACCAACGAAATAACATATCAATAATTTTTAATTAGCATAGTTTTTGTAATCTAAAATAATTTCATTCCTGTTTCAAAGGAGTCCTTTCAGCTGCTTTTTAATTTTTGTTTTGAATTCAAGTGATAAGGATCCTAATTACAGTTTGTTTTTCAGTTAGTTCCCCCCCCCCCACCCCGTTTTAAGAGTAAAGGAAAGGAGAAAGGGAGGGTCATATTTCTGACCCAAAATAGACCCTCAGTAGAAAGGAGTTTAGAACTTTTGGCTCTGGTTCTGAGGTATTCATTCCTGGAAGTCTTTAGTGTATCTAGAAGATACTAATCCCTTGTCATCTCTAATTCCCCCTTAATCTAGTTTTTATTTCAAATCACATGCTGGAGCCAGATTGTTTGGGTTCAAACCATCACCAGCTGTGTGACCTTGAGCAAGTCACTTGACCTGTGTGGGCTTTAGTCTTCACCTGTATAGACGGGCTGCTGTGAAGACTGAATATGTTAATATATGTAAAGTGCTTAGAAGAGTATATGGCTCCTTAAGTATTTGCTATTGGTATTATTGTTATTACTCAGTTTCTTCCCAACCTGCTTCTCCCAATTGCCTGATACCACCTTAATTCATGGAGGTCACTGGTTAAATCATTAAGACCTTGGGTTTGGCACCAGAAAATTTAGGTTTGAATTCTGGCCACACTACTCATCCACTGTGTGATCTTACTCTACCTTTCTGAACCTGAATTTCGTTACCTTTAAATTGAAGATAGATTTTGTTTCTGTCTTGGAGGTATGTTTTTCCACTTTGTTCATGCCATCCTATCCCCTGACTTCATCTACCCTTATTCTGTTCACTCATTCAGGCAGCCTTTACTCAAAAGCTAACTCCAGTGTACAACTGTCTCAATTTCTCCCTTTTTGGAGTACTCATAGCTCTATCTCTGTCTATTTCTCCTATTTTTATCCTGGCTTACAGCTGTCTATGAAGTTAACATACTTCTTTTCTGCTAGTCTACAAGCTGCTTGAGGGAACAACTCAAGTGATATTATCCTCAATCAAGTCACTATGGCTGATCAAATTGTTTGGTTCCATAAGACATAGGCTGCATGGAAAAGACCATGGGTGCGACCTCAAGCAACCCTTAAAATGAAGAGATATGACATAGCACCTTGTGTCAGGGTCGCATACATCATTTCCCAACTTCCTTGTTCTGATCTAAACTGTATCCCATGGCAAGAACAACCTTCTTCAAGTGTTTCATCTAATCACTGACTTTCAAGATCCTTTCCTATTTTAGCTTCTTTGCCTTTCACCTCCTATTCCCTCCTTCATGTTCAAATCCAGTGGAAGAGGTTTGATAATTTCTTTCTTGGACCCTCTCATTCATCCATTCATCCATCCAATAACCAATTATCACTCACCTATAATGCAAAAGACACTATACAGGATGCTAAGAATATAAAAATAATAGCACAACTTCCTAGCCCTCAAAGAGGTATTGAGGCAATTTGGTGTAGAAAAATTCAATCCAATTAATTTAAAATTGATTGAGCATATCTGGTTCTGGGGAGTGTGAATATGAGTAAAATATGGGTCTTGAGCTTACAAGCCTAGAGAGGGAAATCAACCTTTAGAGAAGTCTTGTAAGTGTGTCCGTTGAAATGCAAATATTGGGCAGATACAGAATAAAATGTGTACTCTGTCATGTGAGGACTAGGTAACCTGGATAAGTTTCTCAGCTGCTGTAATATTCATCTAATATTCAATATTTCTTGCTTGTAAAATGGGGTGTATGAGTATTGCACAATGTTGCTTTGAGCACCAAGCAAGAGCATGTGGATAAAGTACTTACTTCTTATATGGCAACTAGTTTTAGAATTCTTATGGTAATATTGTCCTTGCAGAGTCACTGTGAAAAGCAAATGGGATAATGGATGAAAGCATCCAGCACGTCATAGGTGTTTAATACTTGTTAGGTTCCCTCTTTTCTTTTCCAGTAACTCATTTGGTCAGTGTAGGTTCCATATTATAGCCTCTAAAGGTAATCCTTTAGGAGTTCTTGACCTCCTTATGATTTTCTCTCTCCCTGGGTTTCTGTGTGCAGCAGCTCATTCCTGTTGTCATCTGACTCCTACACTATCGTTAAACACTTGATGGACTAGTCCTTATCACAGAGTGAGACAAGACCATCATTCCAACTCCAGGCAAGTTAAGTACCACAGAGTAATCCACTGTGGCCCCCGCCTGCTGGACCCCATGCAAGCATTGCTGCCCTGACAGGTAGATCAAGATCTGATCAGAGATAGCACATTGTATATGTGCTTTCAAAAGTTACAGAAAGAAGCAGAAACTCACCCTTGGAATGGAAATTTGGAAGTATGTGTCTCTAACTTTCTTTTAAACCAAACAAAACCTGCCTCTTCAAGTGTATCTTCTTCATGCTTTTGTTCATCAAACATTTACTGAGGATGTACTATGGGCTTAGACTTGCACTTAGTGATGAAGAATCAGAGATGGAGGGCTTCCCTGGTGGCACAGTGGTTGAGAGTCCGCCTGCCGATGCAGGGGACGCGGGTTCGTGCCCCGGTCCGGGAGGATTCCCCCATGCCGTGGAGCAGCTGGGCCCGTGAGCCATGGCCGCTGAGCCTGCACGTCCAGAGCCTGTGTTCCGCAGCGGGAGAGGCCACAACAGTGAGAGGCCCGAGTACCGCAAAAAAAAAAAAAAAAAAAAAAGAATCAGAGGTGGACAAGGCATTATCTCAGCTCTCAAGGACCTCAAAATCTAGTAGCAAAGACCAACAAAGAAATATTAAAATTTACTTAAGCAATATATGAGAAGCATATACAAGTTGCTGTCTGCGGCTCTATCTGGCCACACGAGGAAAGGTTTCATAGAAGAGGTAATATTTATCTCTTGCTTTAGAGAGTGAGTAGGAGTTGAACCTGTTTTATTAACAAGCATCTATTGAGCAATTACTATATACTGGAAATATGCTAAGTCTTGAGCTACAAGTAGTAATATGATACTATTTGGACTACGAAAGGAGCTGACAGCCTAGTGGCTGATCATGCAGTAATTTCCAGAGGGAGAGAAAGGGGAGTAGTTGGAAAGGAGATTGGTACCTGCTTCAAAGAGATCTGTAAGCCATGCTAAGGTACTTAGCAGAGAATGTGGACGTCAGTTTTTTAGAAAATAGACAACCATAAAGGTGTGTCAAAGTGGGAGTGAAATGAGTATATGTTGCTATCTCCATTCCCCAATGAGAGAAACGTGATCTAGAGCAACTCCTTTAAGTGGACTTCATAAACCAGCAGCACAGCATCAAGTGGAGCTGCTTAGCAATGCAGAATCCCAGACTCTGCTCAGAGCTACTGAATCCGGGTCTGCATATGAACAAGAGCCCCAGTGAGCACACGATTCATCAGCACGTTAAAAGTCTGAGAAGCATTTCCCTTGGAGTTCAAGCAACATATTCCTGGCCACACAGCTGATTGGTCATCAGACACAGATCTCCTGACCTTCCATCACAATGCTCTTTTCACTTCAGTGCCCATTCCAAGTATTTCTTTAAGCATTTAACTGTGGTGGGGTGGGGCAGGACATGCTAGTTTCCAGTCACTCCACCCTTGAAGAGAGAGATCATGTCCCTCTGTCAAGGACAAGTCTAATGAGGAATCCTCCTGGCCAAAAGAGTTTTTGGCAAAAATATTTAGGGTAGTCAGACTCCACCTCATCAGTGGTTGTTACAGTTTTAATTCATGCATTGTCCCAACAGATATTTTATGCTAAAAATAGCCTATCTTTAAAACAAATAATAATAATAATTTTTAGTTTTGACGGGATTTAAATTATACTGATGAGCAGACATTTCTTTCAAGAAGAACAAGTCCAAGGTGCTACATGCGGCAGAGGAGAGGATGACAATGACACTACCCGTGGGGTGGCAGGTGGCAGTGAGAGGGGAGTGATGGAAGGACCAAGACAGGGGACAGGATGGCACCAGTGAGAGAGAGCATGTTTTTGGCAGAGGAAGGTGAGGCTCTCTTATGAGTCTTGGGGTGCTTAAGAGTGGCTGGGGACACAGAATTTAAATGAAAAAGGTTGCCATGAACTATATTTTCTTATGATCCCTCGCAATGTTTAAGAGTTAAGTAAATCTTGGAATTTCCGTTCAGGATAAATTTCTTTACATATGTTAATACTCTGGCACTGAGTCTGAAAACAAAACAAAACACTTCTCTTAAGGCTCTTATTTAAATTTGGAGCTCGTTTGTAAGGATGCCCCTCTCCTCAATGAACCATGCCTCCCAGACTCATGTCTTTGTATAGCCTGATCTCTTTAGATCTAGGCTGGCCCCTTGACTTGTTCTTCACCAGTAGGATCCAGGAGGAGTGATGTTCTGTGATTCAAAGGCTAGAATTTAAGAAGCCTTGCAGCTTCTGCTTGTCTCTCCTTATGAAGCTTTATACAATTCCCGTTAATCTTTTCACATTCCTATAAAACAGAAAATATCCTAAAACCATGTATTACAATGAGGAACAAAACAAATAAGATGGCTGCTCTCAGAGAGCTCATGATTTATTCCCTCTATGCCATCTCTCCCAGGAATCCTTTTCCATGTCCCTGTGGTATTGCCTCATGAAGGTTAGACAGGACCTTTAAACTCCATACCACCTCACCTTGTACACAGCCAGCTAGAATTCTCCCTAACCCAGGATTCTTCACCTTCTAGTACCCTTAGCATTTTGCTACTCATGACCAAATCAATCACCCTATAATACCATTTAATCTTGTCTCCTGTCAAGAAACCAAAGTGATACATCAGATGTCTCTATAGACTTCATCAGGAATAGGTGAAGTTAGAAGGGGTTGACTGACTAAGAACCACTGGAATTCACTGAGGTTGTCAGTGAGGTTAGGATAGTAGGCATCATTCAGCATAAGAACTAAAAAGTTGGGAGACAGAGTGTATGGTCTGGATTCGATACAACAGAATAGAGAAGTCCCCGTGATGAGCACATCCAGGTCCAGAGGATACCGAACAAGAATGTGGATGAAGTTAAGTGGGACCAATGCCACTGAAATTTGGAAAGTTTAGGAGGTGATAACAGGATGCTGTGTGTGCCATCCACTAATAAATATGTCTTTGTAAAAAACACCCCATATGATGACAAGACTTGGGGTGTAGAGTAAAATTCTGAGTCAAGTACCGGGTATCTCTGTTGAGTATGTGGAAATGACCAGGAAGACAGTAGATAACCCTGGAAGATATCCGAGATGGTAAAGTAAAATTAGCTTTGAAGGAGGGTGGAGAAGTAATGAGTTGGGAGAAGCCCTGTGAAACTAGAAGGATTTGAGCCTCTTTACTCTCAGGCCTGGGATGTTTGCTCACTACATGCAAAGAACTAGATTGGGATGTAGCAGGAAAAAGTAGCCTTCAATTAGTCGTGTGCTTGGGAGGGAACTTCCTGAGGGGGTACAACATTTCCCCAGAATCGGAGCCTACAGAGCAGTGCTCATGGTACATAGATGATTTTTTCCTCCACACAAAAAAGATTTCCACTGTCACTTTCTTTTTTTTTTTTTTTTTTTTTTTTTGCGGTACGCGGGCCTCTCACTGCTGTAGTCTCTCCCGTTGCGGAGCACAGGCTCCGGACGCGCAGGCTCAGCGGCCATGACTCACGGGCCCAGCCGCTCCGCGCCATGTGGGATCTTCCCGGACCGGGGCACGGACCCGCGTCCCCTGCATCGGCAGGCGGACTCTCAACCACTGCACCACCAGGGAAGACCCTCTGTCACTTTCTTGATCACACTTATGGAAATTCAGTTTCACAATCACCGTTTACATGAAAAAACAAAACAAAACAAAAGAACCCCAAAAACCAAAACAAGAATCTTTGAGGGAAAACAAAGTAATTGTTATTATTGCCAAGCCATTGATTCTTGGTATTTTTAGTCGCTAGTTATTACTAAGGTGGCTACCTTGTGATTTGGCTCATTGTCCTACCTCCTGTCAATTGTGCTGACATTTCTGTCTTCAATATATCCATCATGAGAAGGCAAAAAATAGAAAAGAAAGAGTGAAGCAACAATGTTACTATATGTTGTCTACTTCTTGATATACTCTTTTCAGATCTTTGGTCTAATTTGTTTCTTGTAATTAGCCTGAAACCTTACAAGCACAAGTCACTGCCTGAGCTTTTTTGAAACAGACTACCCCAGCCCCAGAGATGATGCTGCAGTAGGTCTGGGGTAAAGCCAAAGAATTTGCATTTCTAACAACTTTCCAGGTTATGTTAATGTTGCCAGTCCAGGAACCCCACTTTGAGAACCACTGCTGAATAGATTTCAGGGGCTATGTGAAGAAATCTAATTATGTAGCCTTAGGCAAGGTATTTAAACTCTTTGACTCAGTTTCTCTATCAGCAATAGAGGAATATAAACAATAACTTCCTCTGGACATGGTTACAATGATTAAAGGAATTAATGCATGTGAAATCGCTTTGTTAAGCAAAGGCCATAAAATATTAATTTAAACTCCCTCTATTTTAAAGTGGGAAATTCAACAGGAAAATTCGATTAGTTTTTTAAATGTGAATTATGTGTTAATTGAGCAGGGTAGGAAAAGGGCACTGAAATTAGATCCCAATTTTCAGACTCTAAGTTCAATGATTTCTGTCCATAATCCCTAAACAAACACATAGGCTTAATGTAAGTAGGTCATATAAAAATATTTGATTCTGCTATTGCTCTATCATTTATTTATTTACTGTTTTCACTTCACCAAATGACTGAAGACTTCCACATTTTCAATCACCAGCCTATTCTCCTTATGGAGACTCCGGATTTATATGGTCATCTGCCCTACTTGATTCAACTGGCTACTCTTAACTGTGTCAAACACACCTTAAAACAATTTAAAACATTCAAATTCTTGATAGTCTTCCCCATTTCCATACCTAGCCTCCCCCACCTCTTCTTAACTGCTCAAGCCAATTTCCTTTCCCTCTTCTCTCTCATTTATCCATTAGTCAGCAAGTACCTGACACCATCATACTTCCCCTGAAATACTACAATAGTCTCTCAAATGGTGTCCATATTTCTGCTTGTTGTCACTGAAGCAGTCAGAGTTATCTTTTAAATAGGTGGTTAGGTGATGTTTCTCTCTCTCTTTTTTTTTTAACAATCTTCAAAAGCTTCCCACTGAAGTCAGAACACAATCCACACTCTTTCCCACAGTCATCAGGTCCTGCCTGCCTACTCACCAACTCCTTGTTGGACCACTCTGCCCTCTTGCTCACCACCTTCTCATCATTTTGCATTTATTTCTCCGTTTATCCTAGAGCATTACTTTTTACTGTTTTTTAAAGTAATAATAAAAATGGTGTTGCATGGTAAGTAATCTTCAGCAATTTGCTGTTTACCTTACACTTTTTATTCCTAAAGTATATCCATTTTGTTGCAGTCGCTATCAATCTCTCATTTCCTCTGCAGATAATATTCCATTGTGTGAGTATACTACAATGTATTATACAGCAAATCATTTTGTTGTTGATGGACATTTGGGTTGTTTCTACTTTGTATGAACAATGCTGCTATAGGCTTGTCTTTTTTGTATATTTCTCTGGTGCAAGTAGGTAAGGATCTATGCCTAGAATTGTAATTGCTGCATTATGAAGAAAGCAAAAGTTCTTTACACAATGGTGCCAAACTGTTTTCCAAATGGTTCTGTCAATGTGCACTCCCATAGCAGTATATGAATTACCTTTAAATCCCACATATTTCAACCCTTGGTATATTAGAATTCTGAATTTTTGCCAGTTTAGTAGGTACAAATTAGTATTGCAGTTTAGTCAAAAATTATGTTTCCCTTTAATAATAAGATTGGGCATGTTGTGTGTGTGTGTGTGTGTGTGGTAAAAAATGCATGACAAGAGAGTCACCCTCTTAACAAAATTTTGTGTGCAATACATAATTGTTATACAGTAGATCTGTAGAATTTTTCATCTTTCATGAATGAAACCCTATACCCATTGAACAGCAACTTCCCATTTTCCTCTCCATCCAGCCCTAGCACCAACCATTCTGCTATCTGCTTCTGTAAATTTGACTATTTTGGATAGTTCATATAAGTGGAATCATGCAGCACCTGCCATTCTGTGACATTTCATTTAGTACAATGTCTTAAAGGTTCATCCATGTTGTCACATATTTCAGGATTACCTTCATTTTTAAAGCCAAAAACCAGTCCATTGAACACATAAGCCACATTTCTCTAACAATTTATCCACTGATGGACATCTTGGAAATCATGGCTATTATAAATAGTGCTGCAATGAACAAAAGACTGCTGATATCTCTTCAATATTCTGATATCAAATCTTTTTTTTTTTAACATCTTTTTTGGAGTATAATTGCTTTACAATAGTGTGTTCGTTTCTGCTTTATAACAAAGTAAATCAGTTATACATATACATATGTCCCCACATCTCTTTCCTCTGGCATCTCCCTCCCTCCCACCCTCCCTATCCCACCCCTCTAGGTGGTCACAAAGCACCGAGCTGATCTCCCTGTGCTATGCTGCTGCTTCCCACTAGCT